>PITA01002983.1:16336-103055 GCA_004023965.1 Spilogale gracilis
GATACTTGACTTTCTCTTCTTGGCTTATTTCACTCAGCATAATCTCTTCCAGTCCAGTCCATGTTGCTACAAAAGTTGGATATTCATCCTTTCTGATGGAGGCGTAGTATTCCATTGTATATATGTACCACATCTTCTTTATCCATTCATCTGTTGATGGGCACCTTGGCTCTTTCCACAGTTTGGCGATTGTGGCCATATTTATTTACTTTTTCTATAGCCTGTTTATTTCAGTTCTTTTGAAACATTTATATCTCTAATTCAAGTGCAATTTATTTAGATGTGGTATGAGATAACATTTCCAAAATTGCTTAGTCTGCTATCTAGACTGACTTACAATACATTCAATCTTTTCCTGCTGATTTTAAATGTAACCTTTGTCACACAAATCTGTTTCAGGACGCTTCTTCCTATTCCATCAATATTTTACTCATTAGGAGCCTTTTTTTCCATATTCTAATTTTTATTTCAATATTCCAAGGGCTTTTTTCCCAATTTTTGTGAATTAACATAGAATGTAATACTAGTTTCAGGAGTAGAATTTAGTGATTTATCACTTATATATAATACCCAGTGCTCATAAAAACAAGTACCCTTCTTAAAACCTATCACCCATTTAACACATCCTCTCACCCCCTCCCCTCCAGCAACCCTCAGTTTGTTCTCTATAGTTAAGAGTCTCTCATGGTTTTCCTCCTTCTCTTTTTTTTCCCTTTCCCCTATCTTCATCTGTTTTGTTTCTTAAATTCCACATATGAGTGAAATCATATGACATTTGTCTTTGTCTTACTGACTCATTTCACTTAGCATAATACACTCTAGCTCCATTCATGTTGTTGCAAATGGCAAGATCTTTTGGATGGCTGAATAACATTCCATTGTATGTATATACCTCATCTTCTTTACCCATTTATCAGTCAATGGGCATTTGGGTTCTTTCCATAATTTGGCTATAAATAGGAAATCATCAAAATCCTAGAGGAGAACATACGCAGCAACCTCTTTGACATCAGCTGTAGCAACTTCTTACTAGATATGTCTCCAGAGGCAACGGAAACAAAAGCAAAAATGAACAATTGGGACTTCATCAAGACAAAAAGCTTCTGTACAGTGAAGGAAAACAATCAACAAAACTAAAAGGCAACCTATGAAATGGGAGAAGGTATCTGCAAATGACATATCTGATAAAGGATTAATATCCAAAATCTATAAAGAATTTAACAAGCTCAACAAACAAAAAAGCAAATAATCCAGTTAAGAAATGGGCAGAAAACATGAAGAGACATTTTTCCAAAGAAGACATACAGAGGGCAAAAGACACACGAAAAGATGCTCAACGTCACTCATCATCAGGGAAATACAAATCCATATTCTAATTTTTAATACACTTTAATACTGTATTGGAGAAACACCCACCTAAATGAGCACTCCTTTGTGAAGTTTTCCTCAATATCCGAAAAACAACTGATATCATTTGATATAACTTCTCATTCAAGAATTTGGTGTGTCTATGCATGTTTTCAAGTCTCCTTTTCATGACCTTCAGAGAGGGCTTATTTAAAGGAAATGGTTTTATAGTATTTTATGGATTTTTAGAATAAGCCATTCTTACTCTGTTAAAAATCATATACTATATCAAATAAAAGTGGTGAAAGTGGACACCTCTGTCTTGTTCCTGACCTTAGTGGAAAAGCTCTTAGTTTTTTACCACTGAGTATGATGCTGGCTGTGAGTTTTTCATATAAGGCCTCTTTTATGTTGACATATGTTCCCTTTAGACCTACTTTGCAAAAGCTTTTTCCATCAATGGATGCTGTACTTTGTTAAATGTTTCTTTTTGTATCTCTTGAAATAATCATGTTTTTGTCCTTTCTCCTACTGATGTGACATATCATGTTGACTGTTTTTGCAAATATTAAGCCACCTTTGTATCCCAGACATAAGTACCATTTGATTGTGATATATGATTTTTTAAATATATACTTAGATGTCCACCCTCACTACTGTCATTTAACATAGTACTGAAGTCCTAGCCATAGTAATCAGACAACAAAAGACATCCAAATCAGCAAGGAAGAAGTAAAACTTCCACTATTTGCAGATAACATGATACAATATATAGAAAATCCTAAAGACTCCACCAAAAAATACTAGAACTGATAAATGAATCCATTAAAGTCACAGAATACAAAATCAACATACAGAAATGTGTTGTGTTCCCATACACTAATAATGAAGCAGTAGAAGGTGAAATTAAGAGAATAATCCCAATTGTACCAAAAACAATAAAATATCTAGGAATAAACTTAACCAAACTTTATGGAGCCATAAAGGATTTCAAATAGTCAAAGTAATCTTGAAAAACAAAAACAAAACTGGATGTATCAAAATTCCAGACCCTATATTACAAAGCTGTAATAATCAAAACAGTATGATACTGGCACAAAAATAGATACATAGATCAATGGTACAGAATAGAGAGCCCAGAAATAGACCCACAATTATAGGGTCAGTTAATCCCAAGTAAGGAGCCAAGAATTTGCAATGGGAGGGCGCCTGGGTGGTTCAATGGGTTAAAGCCTCTGCCTTCAGTCAGGTCATGATCTCAGGGTCCTGGGATCGAGGCCCACATCAGGCTCTCTGCTCAGCAGGGAGCCTGCTTCCTCCTCTCTCTCTGCCTGCCTCTCTGCCTACTTGTGATCTCTCTCTCTCTGTAAAATAAATAAATAAAATCTTTAATAAAAAAATAATTTGCAATGGGAAAAAGACAGTCTCTTCAACGAATGGTGTTGGGAAAACTGGACAGCAACATGACAGAGAATGAAACTGGACCACTTTCTTATACCACACCAAAAATAAACTCAAAATGGTTTAAGACCTAAATGTGAGAACTGAAAGCTTAAAAATCCTAGAAGAAAGCAGAGGCAGTCATCTTTCTGACATAGGCTATAGTGACATTTTTCTAGATATATCCCCTAAGGCAAGGGGAAATAAATACAAAAATAAACTATTAGGACCTTATCAAGATAAAAAGCTTCTGCAAAGAAAAGGAAACAATCAACAAAACTAAAAGGCAACCTACAGAATGGAGAAGATATCTGCAAGTGATACATCAAATAAAGGGTTAGTATCCAAAATATATAAAGAACTGATATAACTCAACATCTAAAAACCAAATAATCCAATTAAAAAATGGACAGAATGGGGCACCTGGGTGGCTCAGTTGGTTAAGCAACTGCCTTCAGCTCAGGTCATGATCCCGGAGACCCGGGATCAAGCCCCACATCGGGCTCGCTGCTCGGCAGGAAGCCTGCTTCTCCCTCTCTCACTCCCCCTGCTGTGTTCTCTCTCTGGCTGTGTTTCTCTCTGTCAAATAAATAAATAAAATCTTTAAAAACAAAATGGACAGAAGACGTGAACAGGTATTTTTCCAAGGAAGACATATAGATGGCCAAAAGACACATGAGAAGATGCTCAACATCACTCAACATTGGGGAATGCAAACCAAAACTACAGTGAGATATCACCTCACATCTGTCAGAATGGCTAAAGATCAATAATACAAGTAGTATGCAGAAAAAGGAATCTTCTTGTACTGTTGGTGGGAATGCAAACTGATGCAGCTACTACAAAAAAGTGTATGGAGTTTCCTCAAAAACTTAAAAACAGAACTACCCTATGATGTCTCAATCACACTATTGGACATTTACCCCCAAAACACAAAGACACTAATCTGAAGAGATACATGCACCCCCTATATTTATTGCAGCATTATTTATAAAAGCCAAAATTTTGAAACAGCCCAAATATCTACTGATAAATGAATGGATAAAGAAGACATATACATATATATACACACACACACACATATATATATATATGGTAATATTATTCAGCCATAAAAATGAATGAAATCACAGAGTCCACTGAAAAAATAAATTATTATTTAAAAAAATGAAATCTTGCCACTTGCAATAACACGGTTAGAGCTAAAGCGTTTAATGCTGAGTGAAATAAGTCAGTCGAAGACAAATGCCATATGATTTAATTCATATGTGGAGTTTAAGAATCAAAACAAGCAAAGGAAAAAAGAGAGAGATAAACCAAGAAACAGATTCTTAACTATATAGGACAAACCAATGGTTACCAGAGAGAAGTTGTAGAAATACTTCTTTCCACAGGGGATGGAGGAAATAAGGGAAGGAGATTAAAGAAGGCACTAATCATGATGAAAAAAACAATTTTAAAAATCATATACTATAAAAAGGATACAGAAGAGAGCTTCGTCCTCCCTCTCTACCCAGGAATGACCACTGCTTTCATTTTGACATATATACTTCCATTTCTCTTTTCTATGTACACACATATAACTGAAATTACATATTTTATACAATATGAAACTTAATTTCATTTAGTAGTGTATTATGAATTTGTTATTTTTTATAACCCTTCACTTATCTAGGTCCAATATCTAAACAATTAAGTCGTGGTTCTACTGCCCAGGGCTTGTCCAAGGCACACATTCTCTATTAGTAATGCTCTAATGACAACACTCTATTCCATATACAGATATTCTACACTTTAACCAATTCCCTATATTGCAGAGTGAAATGGCTACCCATTTTAATTACTATATATGATTTTATAATATATATCCTTTATATTCATCTTTACAAATTTCTCCAATTATTTGCTTTGAATGAATGTGTTAGATCTATGTGTAGTGTATTGTATACACACTGCTCAAGCCTTTGTAGATATTGCTGGGCAATCCTGGAAAAGCTGATTCGAAGTTCTATTCCCACATAAATACCAAGAAGTCCTGTGTCCTTGCTGTCGCATCACTAGGTATGAAGTGTCTTTTAAAGCTTTGCCAATCTAATGGGGAAAAGCAGAATTCACTGCTGCTTTAGTCATTTCTATCCAGCACATAAAATGCCATGATAGTTAAGGCTTTATTGGAGAAGTATTCTTTATTAATAAAATTAACCTTTTTTCATCAAATATTTAAATTACCTGGGACACCTGGGTGGCTCAGTCGTTAGGCATCTGTCTTCAGCTCAGGTCATGATCCCGGGGTCCTGGGACCCAGCCCCAAGTCAAGCTCCTTGCTCAGAAGGGAGCCTGCTTCTCCCTTTCCCTCTGTTGCTCCCCCTGCTTGTGCTCTCTCTCACTGTCTCTCTGTCAAATAAATGAATAAAATCTTTATGTAAACAAATAACCTGATGATATTGCAAACTATTTTTTTTATTTTTATTTACAAAGCATTTTTGCCCATTTTCTTCTTTCAGCTTTAATAAGCTAATTTTTAATTGGATGTGTTTGTTGTAGATACAAGTAATTAGATTATATTTTTATATGCAATCCGAGAATGTTGGTCTTTAAATAAGGAGATTTTACTCATTTTAATTTACTATTATAACTTTACTAGATTTCCACTGGTATCTTGGAAGCACTGATCTACTTACAGTTCCATTAAGTTACCTTTACTTTTTCAAAATACCTTAACCTGTTAAAAATATTAAAACTGTTAAAAATGTTACAAAATCTTAAACATTAAAATGAGAAGCTAAATATATTGAGTCCACTGTAATTAACATTTTAGCATAATTTTACATATTTCTACTTTTCTAATGACCTAACTTTCCATTCTTTATATTTTCCACTGTTACTATTTTTACCTTAATTTTGTTTTCCTAAAACTTTCATGAAAACGTTTGCATTCAGCTTTATAATCGCTTTGCTGCACTTAATGTGTTCTAGTGCTCACTACCAGACTTTCCATACTCCCAGAGACACTGGGGAGGCCTGCTGATCCTACAACACTGGGTTTTATCACACCTGCTCAGCAGGACAAAGCAGCATCTTAAGAACTCAGTGGGGTCTCCTAAAGGCAAGAGTCACTTAGTGAGAAAGTTCAGGTTTCAGAGCCTGGTGTTAGTCACAGAGTTTCAAGTGGAAGTGGGGTCTAGGCAGGAATTGGTCAGAATTTATAACTGGGCCTGTGGCTGGAATAATCAGTGGTTTTGTCTTTGGAACACAAGTCTACTTATGGGGAGTTACTGGGAAAACAGTTTGTCTGTGGTCTTATCAGTTCGTCTGTGCATCTAAATGAACTGGTGTTAAAACAGTCTGGATCCAGTGCTGCACTTGGTGGTTTTCTACAGCCTCTTTTACCAGCCAGTTATGTGTTCTATTTCAGTTATCACTGTAAATCACTATTTTTTCTTCTTGTATTTGTTATTTAGAATATGCCTTCAAATATTATTTTCTTTTATTTTAAATATTGTATTTATTTATTTGACAGAAACACAGTGAGAGAGGGAACAGAAGCAGGAGGAGTGAGAGACAAAGAAGCAGGCTTCCCACCGAGCAGGGAGCCCAATGAGAGGCTCTATCCCAGGACTCTGGAACCATGACCTGAGCCAAAGGCAGACGCTTAATGACTGAGCCACCCAGGCGCCCCTCAAATATTATTTTAAAAGTAAAACATTTTCTGAGTCCTTGAATACATGAGCTTTGTTCTCTTCTGTTTTTTCTGTTGACTCACCGCTTGGAAGATCACTTATTTGGATACAAATTTCTTGGTCACACCTCTTTCCCTCAAAATTCTGTAAAGGTTCTCCCATTGTCTTCTGACATTTAATGATACAGAAAAAGAAACTGAAGCCAGTAGTTTTTCTTCTTTCTTTTTTTTTTTTTTTTTTGCCCCCCCTTGAATACTTGAGAATTTATTTCCCTTTCATTCAAAAACTTTGTTGGCCTATATTTAAGTGCGGCTTTCTTTTTATATTTTGTCTGGGGTACTGGAGCCCTATTTTGTCTACATACAAAAATATCTTTTTAACCGAGTAACATTTTTATCAATTATAACTCTGACAATTATTTCTGTTCTGTTTGTTTATTTTTCCCTTCAGAAATACCCAGAATACCTAGGTTTGCTCATCAATCTGTTTTCTTTATCTTTCCTCTCTGTTCTTTCTGTCATCTGTTCTTCTTTTGCTCTATATTCCGTGAATGTTCCAAGGTTTGTGTTTTCCTCTTTCAGTCTTCAGTAGTGTTAATTCTGCTCTTGCTCTCTTCAAGGCAGTACCCGAGCACTGGATTTGAAATTTGAGGTTTTCTCTTAACCAACTCTTGATCTTAGAAAATCTTGCATTTCTAATCCTCTCCATACTTAGTTTTTCTCATCTATATAACAGAGATAATAATAGGTACTGTTTCATAGAGTTGAATATAGTAAGTCAATACATGTAAAGCAAAGATCAATACTCAAAAACTACTACCTATTGCCTATTGTTATCAATTCTGCTATTGTATTTCCTTTTTTTACAATTATATTTTATTCAGATCTATTTCCTCTTCATTTTATCCTCCTATCCTTTCATCTCAATCTGTTCTCTAATTATGATTTCTTTTCTCAGTTCACAAATCTTCTTAAATTCTATGAAGGAGATAAAATAAATACCCGAAATCTTCTTAATCCCACAGTATTTCATTTTCAGAAACGTGCTCTTCTTCTGAGTCTTCAGGATCATAATTACTCTTCCCTGTTTTGTAATCTTTTCCAAATGTCCCATGTTGAGTTTTAGGCTTTTATGTAGTAAAATTTTTTAAATGAAGTAGTTGCCAAAAATCAGGTAAATCAATTTATCTTGCCCACTTTTTAATTGGGTGCTGGATCTTTCTTACTCAGATTATAGCTGGAAAGTTGGTTAGATAATAAGCTAGCAATGGGTTACACTTTCTCCATTCTGGCTTCTAACAGGCAGCTCTTCTATTCTGAAATGAGGGGCTCTCCTTGCCCCCACACCTGGATCTCTGACATACTGAACCAATCCAATGAATAAAAACCACTTCCCCTAGCATGAACTAGAACAACCATCTATCTTCCAGTTTCCTTTAACCATAATGTTTCACCTGCTGAAATCTACACATCATCATCATTATTTACAACTACCTTGTCTTGAAGGTTTACCATGTGCCAACACTCTATAGGACACTTAATACCTCAAATCCATAAAATTCCACAAGATAACTATTACTGTCTCCCTATTAACAGCAGATGGGAAAACAAGCTCAGGAAGAGTAAGTCACGCTCCCAAAGCCTCTCAGCTAGTAAGTGGAAGAGGTAAGAGTCTAACCCTAATCCATTCATTCATTTGTTCTTCTATTTTTTAAGATGTTTTTATTTATTTTTTAGAGAGAGAGAGAGAGTGCATGCATAAGAGGGGAGAAGATAAGAAGAAGAAACAGACTCCCTGCGAAGCTGGGAGCCCAATGCGGGACTCGATTCTGGGACTCCTGGATCATGACTTGGGCTGAGGCAGTTGCTTAACCAACTGAGTTACCCAGGTGCCCCTTTGTTCTTCAACAATGAGCCATGTGCCCCTTCTTCCAACGCTGGTGATTTCTAGAAAACTTTTGTGTTTGAATACAAAAAGGTAGGGAGGTGGAATTTTGTCCTTTTGTCATCTTAAAAGTCACTGATTCTGAAGAGGATCAGACCTAGGTCTCTAAGATAGGGCAGATGATGAGTAGGAGAAATCAGTTTTTTTCTATCTTTTTTTTTTCCAAATGGGTCTGTTCCAAAAGTAAAGCATGGGTGCCTCAGACAAGGAAGATGAGGAGGTATTTCTTAATCTACCCTCCGCCAATAAATTTCTTTCTTAAATCTCCTTAGGTGGTACAATATAGTTTCAGGATTTTCCTTGCACCTCACAGACATTTCCATGCAAAGTTGGAAAAGGCTACGTCAGAGACAGCTAACCTCATACTATTTTAAACATTGCAATTTTCTATCATTAGACCCAATTAGAGAGTCTGTGTGAGCCAGTGAGATACATGGTACACACGGACCTTCCCACTCCACTCCTACACATGAGCCCATTCGAACGTGATACAAACACAAAGCCGGGAACTCACCTAGGTTAAACGCAGAAAATTGGCTACAAGCACTCAGCCACAATTTTTTAAATACTCCATGCATTAGTTTGAGGTTAATTAGGAATATGAGTTTTGTCATAAGGCCAAACACCTCCTCTAACCTGAAGGAATGAGTATTCAGAGCATGATGCCATTCAGGGTGACAGAGAAGACCTCAGTGTCACTCAGTTCTTTTCTAGTTGCTGAGTATAATTATCTTTATATGAGCTTTTTATAATTCTTTACTTGAATAAAGGGAATCTGAAGGAAAATAGAATAGTATCCATGTTCAGCATTCCTTTTCATATGTGAATATGTTCCCCAAATATTTTTCTAGAGAAAATATTAATTAAAATAAAAAGAAGGCTGAGAGAGAATATGATCTGGGTTATAAATTAACAACTACTATTAAACTATGAGGACCATATTAATGAACCAAATGTAATGAACAAAAAAAAATGCATTTTATTTCTTCCAGGTCATTTGGTGAAATATTAGAGCTTAATTAAGTGTAGCCTGAGAAAGAGTATTCTCTAACAAATTTTTGACTTGATTCTTCAGTAACTGAACAGCACTATTTAGTTTCCAGGGGTCATAAATCTGTCCTTTATGCTCTTGTTATTAACAATTTTGTGCTCGTAACTACAAGTTACTAAAAAATACTGAAGGAATTAGCACAGAGTTATAACAGGCGCTGAGAGCTGAAATCCTATGCTCAGAAACTGCCATTGATTTTGAAACTACCCATCATGGCTGAGTCAGTTGTCCATGTGTATCTCTGCTGGGAAGCAATAATCATTTGGAGCCAAGTTTGGCAGGTGTTGTCCTCCTATTCCGAAATAGGGAGAGAAGCTCTCTAAAAATATCTCTCTTCTTTTTTCACACAGGCACTGTATTATTCTGGGAATAAACGCATTACTATCAACAACTGGGTGTGTATGTATTCATCTATCTTTCGTACCATTCCTTGTTCCAGAAAAAGATTTGTTGTTTATGTTATATTTTAGGATGGAGCATCTAACCTGATCCCTGGAACACTGTACCCAACAGATGCTGAAGAAATGAATATTCCAGTAAAGCAATTCCAAATCTCTTTTCCAGGAATCATACTGCAAAATACTCAGAGCCCAAAGCATTTGGTTTGTTTATTTTTAAGTACCATATATTTCTTGTGCATTTCTGTTTGTTTTTATAATGTTCATCCTTTTCTAGATATTTGACAGTAGTTTATGAAAGTATAGCTTTCTTTGCCAACATAGCTCTATGGCTTCTGTTCTTCTGACCTATGTTCAATATGTATTTCCCTAGGATTCTTCTATTCTTGTTCAAGCCATTACCTCCTCCTCAGATGACCTCCTTATAACTCACAACAATGTGAATCATTTATGTCCCAGACCAAAATTTGCCTCTTATGAGACTCTCTCATGTCCATTGTCCCTCCCCAATGACCTTCACCCCTCAGCACATACACACTAGGTCTGCGCTAGTTGTCCTGCTACCTCCAGTCTCCCCTTCAGTTGTTCTCAGGATACTCCTGGTGCACATACATTTTATCTCTCCTCAATCATGAATGCCTTTGGGAAAGCACCTGTTCTACTTTTGGATAAACTTCTTTCCACAGCCCCATGTTGATTTCTCTAAGTCACATCATGTAACGTACAGTAAGAATTCAATGAATGATTCAGTGTTCAAAGATCACACTTCATGATGTGTCAGCTTAAGCTCAAAGCAGTTTCGTTCTTAGCAGTTCTTTGGCCAATCTATACAGTCTTCTGATTCTCAGCCTTCACATCTAACACTTCAAAAACACATTTTATTAAGTCACAAGCCACGGTTTGGTGATATATTCTAAATGCATATCTCTTATGAGGCCATCCTAACGGGACCTCACAAGTAATTGTATGTCAAAGAAATGTGTATATGTGTTTCTTTCTATGTCTAAAGCTTCCATCTGCTGGGCTAATGTAACAATAGGCTCTTTAAGAGAGAAGGTGTCACTTCATAAAACAATTCCTACTCTGGGAGAAAAATAAACCTTTGATTTTTATTATTGTACAAGGTAGAACATCAACCATTGCCCTGCCCCCAAGTTCTCAAATGATCATGCTGTAAGAATTCAGGAAGAGCTCTGTAAGGCAGAGTAAAGTGTTCAAATTTTCTCCTAGTGCATGGGAAGCCACTGCACTGCATTAAGCAGGGTGGGGCTTTCTTAACAATCACTCAGGCTGTAGGGTGAAGAGCAGCTAGTAGGGGAAGAGGAGGATTGCAGAAGGAAGTCCGAGAGTAGTCCCCATGAGGATGGCTTGGCCAATGTTGATCTTTCCTAAGAGCATATTTAATCCAGGGAGAGAAACAAAACAACAGAGACTTTGGACACAGAAACAAACTGAGGGACTTGGAGGGAGGGGGGTGAGGGGATGGGAGAGCCTGGTGGTGGGTACTGGGGGCACCTATTGCATGGAGCACTGGGTGTGGGGAATGGGGAATGAATTTTGGAACACTGGGGAAAAAAAATTTAAGTAACAATAAAAAAAAGAAAAGAAAAGAAAACTGACCATTAAAAAAAATAGATGGATAATTACAAATAGAAAATCAAATACATCTTTTTGCAATACAGCCTTTGGAAAAAACAACAGAAATTGAGTCAACAAGCACAGAAACCTGGGGCATTCCCTGATTGCTTGTGGGTGAGAAAGCTGAGATATTTACATACACCTCTGATAGAGCAGGTAAGATCACCCCTATCCGTGCCCTGGTGTTTGTCAAATGTCACAGCCTTGGCATGGGGTTCAGAAGAGCTCTCCACGTCCTGGGAAACAGTGTTGAGAAGTTCTCCTGGCTGTAGGCCAAGATTTCTCCCTGAGCTATACCAAGCTCAGAAGGCTAATTAGAATCTACATAAGATATTTTGATCTCAAGCACCTGCTCACCGTCCATCCTAAAACCACAGGTGCCAAGAACATATGAGTTCATCTGTGGCCACGATGTTGTGCTCTCAGCATTCTTCAACTACCTAAATTTTTTAAATAAGATTTAATTTATTTATTTGACAGAGAGAAACACAGCTAGAGAGGGAACATAAACAGGGGGAGTGAGAGAGGGAGAAGCAGGCTTCCCACAGAGCAGGGGGCCAATGCGGGGCTTGATTCCGGGACTCTGGGATCAAGACCTGAGCCAAAGGCAGACACTTAACAACTGAGCCACCTAGGTGTCCCTTCAGCCACCTAAATTAACTAAGATTTAGCCCAAGATATATGGAGAAACTATTTTACAACAGTGAGGGGAGAAAATCATATTTCCTGATCCTCCCTTGCTGAACTCTGGTAGCTATTATATATATTTATATTCACCATCTCATTTATTTCTTCCATCAGGCCAGCAGAGTAATTATAACTATCTCCAATTTATAGAAAAGTACACTGAAGCCCCGAAAAGGCAGATACATACAGCCAACGAGTGGAAGGGCTTGGATTTATTTTCAAAGCTCATTATTTGAAGGAAGCTAAGTACGTGACATAGCTTTGATTTCTCTAAAAAAACAGAGACAAGTTGTTTTTAAAAAACAAACAATTGTGGCTGGCTGGGTGGCTCAGTTGGTTAAGCATCTGCCTTCCGCTCAGGTCATGATGCCAGGGTCCTAGGATTGAGCCCTGCATCGGGCTCCCTGCTCAGTGCGTGCAGTCTGCTTCTTTCTCTCTCTGATCCTCCCCCCAGCTTGTGTTCTCGCTCTGTCTCAAATAAATAAATAAATAATCTTAAAAAAAGAAAAAGTGAACAATTTCCCCTTAAAATAAAGCAGCTTTGTTTTTGGTTTTGTAAAAGATATACATGTTCAGTGTAAAAAAAAAGTTTAAATAATACAGAAATGTTTGCTTTTGCTTTGTGGTAATGCTCAGTTCAGGTGGGAATCTGGGAATCCTCAAGCTTCAGACCCACTGTCACTAGACTTCTATACCCTCTGTTTCCCTCCAGCTGGAGCTCCCATTCCAGCTGGAACTCATCCATACTCCCTTCTCTCTCTGGTAAATTTATAAGCATCCTAAAATTCTTAGTCCAAATTTCCTTCAAGGCTTTCCTTGCGTCCTTCACTTTGCCTCCACCTTCTAACCAAACAGAATCAAGCCCACCTCTGCCTCCTTCACTTACGCCTCTGAAAGCAATCCTACCATAGTTTGCTGGTTTTTTCTCTCTCCTCTCCTGAATTGTAGGCTCCAAGAGGGTAGGGGTGAATCATCCTCATCTCCATACCGAGCTCATAAATACCATGGCACAATTTGAAACATAATCTGGCGGCGGGGAAAAATATATCCAGTTGTTCCACAGAGGGATAGCACAATATGGCAGCGAGGAGCAGGGACTCTGGAGCCAGACGGCCTTGGGTTCAAGACCAGGCTCTGCCCTTGCTAGTTACAACTTTGTACAAGTTGATTAACCTCCCCATGATTCAGTTTTCTCATCTGTAGAATGGGGATTATAAAGCATCCACCTTACAACAAAATTATGAGGACTGAATGAAGTAGTACTCGTAAAGAACTTAGAAGAGTGCCCAGAACTAAATCAACATGTGTTTAAAAATATTTGTTTGAGGGGAGCCTGGGTGGCTCAGTTGGTTAAGCGACTGCCTTCAGCTCAGGTGATGGTCCCAGAGTCCCGGGATCAAGCCCCACATCAGGCTCCCCGCTCCGTGGGAGGCCTGCTTCTCCCTTTCTCCCTCCACCTGTTTGTATTCCCTCTCTAGCTGTGTTTCTCTCTGTCAAATCAAATCAAATCAAATCTTAAAAATATTTGTTTGAAAAATAAATATTCAAGCCCTAGACCTGTACCACATTATTCAAGAGAGAAGAAAATACAGCTCAAATTCAGATTCTTGAGCTTACTTTTTTTCCTCCAGTTATTTTCACCAAGTCTTTGTACAGTCAGTGTGTAGGGACTAGTTAATATTGTTCCCTACATTAAAAATAGGGATTTGGTAGCTGGAATCGATTTTAGGAATGACTGAACATTAAGCTTCTCATTTTCTGGGTGAGGAAACCAAGGTGAAGTGGCTCTCTGAAGGCATGAGGCTCATCAGAACTGTGCTTCATTTGCCAACCCAGTGCTCCTTCCACACATTCTCGGACAATGCCAGAAAGCTTGAGCATTATTAAAATTATTTGGGGAAAAAAATGTCAGCAAAACTTGTGTGAGCATGGGGCCTATGCTGATGAAGCCTCTGTTCTCACTCAAAACACACCTCATTATATTCTGACCAAAGCTGGATTCTACTCCTTCCAGAGCCCTACTGGCCCTTCTCCTTGGTCAAAATTACCATGAATTTGAGGAAAAAATGCCCCTAATCACTTAATGAGTGGCAGGAAGAATTACAGGATGTTAAATTGCCTTGGTGTCATCTAGGGAGAATGTTTTTCAGCTTTATGCTTCCAGTGGGAGAGTACTGATGACTGTTACTGTCACAGCAGAGGTGGGCATATTATGGAAGAGAATGCAAAATGCTTGCTTTCTTTTTTCTTAGCGTTACAATGACACTGCAAAGAAAGTTCTCACTCCTACAGGGATGCTTTGGGCTACACCTCCACCCTCTAGAGATCAAATCCACTCTCTTCTACCCTCATGGGCACTTCAGGAGGATATTTTGAAATGCAGTGAAACGGCAGAGTCAAGAATATGAATGACTCAGTGGGCTCACATTCAAAACCTCACATACGCAAAGGATAGAAACAAATAAAAGATGCCAACAAACAAAATCAAAACAAGCCTGGTCTCTCTTTGGACATGATTCCTGCTCCTTTGCCTTCCTCCCTTTGATAAACATGATGTGCGGCAGGGAAAAAGCCATTTTCATAAATGTTTCATTCTCCCTCCCCTGAGTGTGACATCACTGGAGCATGAAATGACCAGCTTGGCGGGCAAGCATCTTTCCTCAAGCACATCCTTTCTCATTTGCCGTCACAGTGGTGCCTCCCGTGGAGCTGCTTGGGTGAAAAGATCTTACTATCAGAACACACCAGCAGCTCCCGCGTCTGGCGACCAATCCCTTGCCTGAGGGTTTACCAGGCAGTAAATTTCTGTTCTTTTCTCAAATCCAAGATGGACGGGGGGTCTTCACTCCCTTCTGCTTGGTTGCAGACATAGGGAAATCCCAGTGCTGCTGACTGATCCTACTTGGGAGTCCTCTTTGAAGCACTGTCTTTCTGTTGGGCCATACTTGAACAATAAATTATGGTTAGTCCTTTTTTTGAAATGGTGAACAACTTCCATGGTTGCTGAGTGATCACATTCATAACTGTTGCCAAGCAGGAGACCCTGTTCATGAGTATTTCTACTGCAGCTGTAACCACAGCACCGCAGGGGACAAGCAAAGAGAAAGAATATGATGTAGCCCCAAACACACGCCATCTGACGGCCTCATTCATCTCGCCATGAATCCTTCTCCCTCACAAATGCCTGTTGGTAACATAAAACTATCCATGAGAGCCACTGCATGCATCGAAAGGCCCATAAATTCTCGTAAAATGCTTCCATGATGCTCGGGAAAGTAGAAGTCACTGAAGTGGAAAAATGGAGTCATCTGTAAAAGGAAACCCTCCATGTGAGGTAAAGCAAAATGCATTAACTCTAAGACTATTGCACTTTTGAAGATTTTGTTTCTCCGTGACTCCCCAGTTCACGATGGCCCCTCTGCCCACCCAGCTACACAGGTCCAAACCTTTCTCTTCCTTACTTCCTCCACTCATCACAATATACTCAAGTTTTACATCTTAAATAGTTCTTAAACATATCTTCTCATCCCTACCCTCACCCCCACAGCCTCAATTCAGATCACCATTGTTTCTCTGCAACAGCTGTCCTCCCTCATGGTTCTCAGAGTGGGGCTCTCAGAACACTAACAGCATCACCTGAGAATTTCTTGGAAATGCAAGTTCTCAGGCCTCACCCCAGACCCACTATATCAGACACACTGGGGTAGGCTCCCAGAAGTCTGTGAGGGTTTTGGGGTGTTTTTTTTTACTTATTTATTTGAGAGTGTATGTGTATACATGTGTGTGTGCATGCAAGTGAGCTGGGGGTCAGGCAGAGGGAGAAGGAGAGAAACTAAGAGTCAGAGGCTTAACCAGCAGTCTGTGCTTCAATAAATGCTCTGGCATGTTCTGATGCCTACTCATTTCAGTACCATACTACTTTATTGCACTAGCATCCTGACTGATCTCCTGCCTCCAGTCTTGTCTCCTTCCCTATTTAAGACCTTCCTAAAAGCAAATATGCTTATGTCAGGGCATCTCGGTGGCTCAGTCAGTAAGTGCCCAACTCTTTTTTTTTTTTTAAAGATTTTATTTATTTGACAGAGAGAAACACAGCCAGAGAGGGAACACAAGCAGGGGGAGTGAGAGAGGAAGAAGCAGGCTTCCCACTGAGCAGGGCACCCAATGTGGGGCTCGATCCCGAGTCTCCGGGATCATGACCTGAGCCGAAGGCAGTTGCTTAACCAACTGAGCCACCCAGGCACCACCAGTAAGTGCCCAACTCTTGATCTCATCAGGGTCATGAGTTCAAGCCCCAGTGTTGGGCTCTGCTCCACCTCAGCTGGGGAAGACATGAAGAGGTCAGAGAAGGTTTCACAGAGGCAGAGTTCCTTGTCTAGGTCTTAAAAGAAAGGAGATGAGGTGGTTCATTAGATAAGTGGCTGCCTTCAGCTCAGATCATGATCCTGGGATCCTGGGATTGAGCCCCATGTTGCGGGGGGGGGGTGTCCCTGCTCAGCAGGGAGTCTGCTTCTCCCTCTGCCCTTCCCACCTCCCCCTTGCTTGTGCTCTCCTCAAATAAATGAATACAATCTTGAAAGAAAGAAAGAAAGAGAGAGAGAGAGAGAGAGAGAGAGAGAGAGAGAGAAAGAAAGAAAGAAAGAAAGAAAGAAAGAAAGAAAGAAAGAAAGAAAGGAAGGAAGGAAGGAAGGAAGGAAGGGCATTCCAGATATGGTCCTGGTGGCTACAGAGGTCACTGAGGAACCATTACTGTGCACACAGACCTATCTATCGTTGTAGGACCCAGGGACTTCTGGGTTCCTGATACAGATGTTCTTGCAGAGACAGAAGCTCATGCCGACAGAACTATACTTTGTGAAACAGGAGGCCTGGCACCAATGGCTCTATTCAGGCTATGGCTTTCATCCACAATTGTCAGTGATCCCCCTGTGCCAGTAATAAAGCAAAGATAAAATATATTTTAGAAAATCTCTTGGGACCAGCACATATATGGTTACTTTTCAGGAGCCTTATTAAAGGGCAACCAAGGCAGAAAAAAGGAGGTAAAGCACTGTTAATAGTTTGTCAGCATGAGATAGTGCTGGTTGTACGACCTTGAGTAATGAGTAAACTTTCTGTACCTCGATTTTCATATTTGTCAAGTAGAGACAGTAACGGTACCTACACTACAGAATAGGAACCAATATTTTTAATGCAAAATACTTAGCATTACTTAGTTTGGCTTACAGTAAGAGCTACAAAAAATGTAATCATTACTATCACCAATATGGCAATTCTTTCTATTTTTAAGAGTCTGTCAATGCCACACAGTATGTATTTACAGAGAAAGCATCTATATGGGACAGAGCATGTTCTGGAAATCAAGAGAGAATAATAAGGTTCAAACTGGTTATATCAATTAAGTCTTTCACTTGACCCCTCCAATTCATTCTAGGTAGTAGGTCCACTGGAGGTCCTCACCAGTAAAGTTAGTAACCCAAGTTCCAGATAATGTGTTCCAAGAATTTGAGACAACCATGGACCAAGCTTCCCTAGACTTTATACAACTCACCCAAGAATCCCAGCTATTGAGATGGAGACACAGGTGGGAATGTTATCTGATGAGATCTAATTCATACAATGAAACTCATATATAAAGTTATCTGAATAGCTTGGTTTCCTTTCACTAGAGAAAGTATTACTCCCCAGTTTTTGATGATGGCTCCCATACCTGGTGGCTGGGTTGTCCCGAGCTAACAAAACTGGAGATGTTTCAACAAGTGAGAAAGATACTATTCTCATTTCTAATGCTTGATACCAAGTGCCTCATTTGATAAGCTATTTATGATCTAATCAAAATCAGAGAACATCACCCCATGTCACTCTAACAGTATATCTTCGGAAGAGATCCTAGTAGCAATTACTCACAGCAGGGATTCTAAGTTTGTCCCAGCCTTCTTAAGTTTACCCCAGTCATTTTAAAATGTGAGTTTCAAATTTTGGAATCTGTAATTTTGTGATTGAGAGACCTGGGTAACAAAAACTGAACTGAAGCCACCAATTCTTCCTCCCCCTCCCCCGGCCCCCCACGGGCTCTTTTTTTTTTTTTTTCTTTTTTGGGGGTTTTTTGTTTGTTTGTTTGTTTTGTTTTTTTGTTTTTTGTTACTTAAAATTTTTTTTCCAGTGTTCCAAGATTCGTTCCCCATTCCCCACACCCAGTGCTCCATGCTTTAGGTGTCCCCAGTACCCACCACCAGGCTCTCCCATCCCTCCACCCCCCTCCCTCCAAGTCCCTCAGTTTGTCTCTGTGTCCAAAGTCTCTGTTGTTTCGTTTCCCTCCCTGGATTACCCTACTTCCCATTTACTTTCCTTCTCCCACTGTCCTCCAGGTTACCCCTCATGCACTGCAAGTAAGTGAAACCATGTGATACTTGACTTTCCTGAAGCCACCAATTCTGATAAACAGGGCAATCAATAAGCGAACTCATGACCAGTGAGAGTTATAGGAGCAATAATGAAAGTAATGACCTAGCAACAATTCTGTCTCCATCATCTCGGTAACTGCTTAGAGGTCTTTGCATGATTAGCAAATGTTTATTATGAGATTCCATCCAGCCCTAATTGGTTCAAATAATACATGTGGCTTCTCAGTATGATTTGGAGTGCCATAAACAAGTTATTGAGTTATAGCTCAACAGGTCTGGCTTAAATGAATGGGTTGCTAACCCACTTGTGCAACTTTCCTATGTCCAGGGTGACAATTAACAACATTTATGGAATGCCAAATCTGTTTTCAATACCGTATTAAGTATTTCCATGAATCCTGTCTTTTAACCTTAAGAGCAAACCTACATGGAGACTACTGTTAACTTCAGTACTTTATAAATGAAGTAAGTGACAGTTAGAGAGTTTTAACTTGCCCAGGGTACAACAGCTGGTCAGTGTGGGGCAGCTACAGTCAAACTGGGTAGTCTGACCAACAGAGCTCATGCTCTGAATCACAGGGCTTTCACTGACTCTGAAAGCCTGGGTTTCTGAACAGTTCCTGGGATATTACAGTTCTTTTAACCGATAATCTTTTTCTCCTTTCTTTGGTTGCTAAGAAAGTCAGAACCGATCTTCAGTACTTCCTGGGGGAAATGTCACTTAGCACAGTGGAGAATGGCTCAGCCCTCATCGGTCCACTACAAGCCCACAGTTCAGCTCCTCCCCTTAACTGCCATGTGAACATGGACCATGTGATTTCACTTCCTGGAGTCCTATTTCCTCACCTAGAAAACAGCAATATAATACCTGCTCAGGGTTATCACAAGGATGAATTTGGTGAGTTAATGCATGTCATCTTGTCAGTAGACTGGTGGTGATGTGTTTGATGAAAAGAGATCAGCCTTACATAGTAAGGATAAGCAGTCTTTCAAAAAATGTGTGTCTGGTATGGCGTGCTTATATACACCTCAATGGGTCACCATGTAAAATGTGTTGTTCCTATGAGTTGGAGCCAAAGTTTGAAGGTCATTGCTCTAACTCTCCTCCCTCCCAAGCCTTCCTCTGAGATCTCTGGGATTCCTTTACACCCTTTTTTGTCCTCTTGCAGTGAGAAGTAGAATCCTCTTTTCTTCAGAATTTAAGCTTCTGCACAGAGACATTAGGAATATACTCACCACAAGAAAACAAACTCTTCTTAACCAATCCTTTGTGACTTGGGGAAAAGAAACCAAGAACTTCTTCCCTCCACGTGTCTCTAGCTGGGTAGCAGATATTTAGTCTGATTCTCAAATGCTACCCCACAGTCATCTCTGGACAGAGAAGCTCAATGGTCCTCTGACCAAGTGGCTTCCTGATAATTGCCAGTACCCAAAAAATTTTCCAAGTGTGTCCACTGACTGTGATCAGTGTCCTATTTCTTTTTTTCTTTAACATTTTATTTACTTTTTTGAGAGAGAGAGGGAAAGAGAGAAAGAGAGAGCTTGTGCACAAGTGGGGGGAGGGGACAGTGCAAAGAAAGAGGGAAAAGAGGCTCCCCGCTAAGCAAGGAGCCCAGTGCAGTACTTGATCCCAGGACCCTGGGATCATGACCTGAGCTGAAAACAGATGCTTAACCAACAGAACCACCCAGGCACCTAACCTTGTCTTATTTTCTTTCTGGCTTTCCTGTGTTTATCGCACTCTCCCAACTCCTTCTTGCTTATTCCTTAACCTCCTCAAATCCTATCCTTCCTATGAGCCAAATAACCGGCTGGAGTGTAAAATGCTAATTTTAATTCTTCATTAAGTATTTTTAATGACAATTACACAAAACAAACATCTTTTAATTGATTTGAATCAGCACAACTCTTTAGTAACTGGTCATCAAAACCATAGTTTTGGTAAAAATTATTCCCACTTTTAATCTGCCATCATCCATCACTGGGGAGGTAAGTTTGCACTGAATTTCCTAGGTTCAAACAGCACTTCTACAATGACTTATGGGGCTAACCTTTGATCTGCTAGTCATGCAGGCTGGTAGTAGAGTCGTCATACACCCAAAAAAGGCATCCTCGTGGAAGCAAACAGCTCTATTAACAACCTGAAACACTGACAGTCACTAATACTGTTATGTACACAAAACAAGATGAATAGTACAGTACATGAGGCCAAGCAGAATTCCTTCCAATACTAGATGAAAAAGACACCTGGTTTACTATGAATCCAAGAGACACTTGTCGTCCTGTAAATATACAGCTATTTTTCTTCACTACAGACTATGAGGGAATGTTTTGGTAGTGTTAGCTGGGTTTTTTTTTTTTTACTTTGACCATAATAATTATTATTGACAGATTCATTTGGTGTAAGAAATGGTCTTTCAGGAAAAAAATGAGGGGATGGCAGCAGAGCCCAGGAGCAGATGTGCATTATAAAGCAATATGAAGTGTAATGAGAAAAGCATCCTTCCCTATCCTATTAATTGTTGGCACTAGCTGATAATCAAGAATCACTGACCCCTCCCACCCTCTGGCTAGCAGACATTTGTGTACTGCAATGCACCATGGCCCAAACATGAGCGCAATTCTATGTAACTCAGAAAGCCAGCATTTCAGTAACATTAATCTGAACACTCCCTATTCCCTCTGCATTGCCCTACAACACAATTTACAAATAATCCATAAATTCCTTCCAAAAGGTGAATGGTTGAGTAAATGATATAATGTACTTGATGAACTACACAAAAATCTTGTCAATGATGAAGATGATTTTAAAATACGGAAAATGCAGGCACCCGGGTGGCTTAGTGGGTTAAAGCCTCTGCCTTCGGCTCAGGTCATGATCTCAGGGTCCTGAGATCGAGGCCCACATCAAGCTCTCTGCTTGGCAGGGAGCCTGCTTCCTCCTCTCTCTCTCTGCCTGCCTCTCTGCCTACTTGTGATCTCTCTCTCTGTCAAATAAATAAATAAAATATTTTTTAGAATATGGAAAATGCTTTATATGTAAGATTTAAGGTTAAAAGCAAGATACAAAACTTTCAGAATACTAAGCTTCCAGAAAGGTAAAAATGGAGTTAGAGGTAAAGAAAGAAAAGGCAAGCTGTTATTTTGATAGGGAGGATGATAAGCAAATTCTTTTTTCTTTTGAAAATACTTTGTAATGTTCCTATGATATTCTAATAATGAAAGCTATTTTAAAATCAAAGCCCACCTCTTAAGAAAAAGTTAGTTACTGCTTACCATACATCCATAAAATATAACCTGCATGTGATAAACGCTGAAACATTTTTTTTTTCACACTCAAAAATAGTGTTGGAATCTGCCAAGGAGTCAGCTCACATTATTCAATGTCAGACACATTTACACTCATATGTATTAGTAATTCCTTTGGTTGACTTTTCCTTGCTGTTGTCATGGCAACCGTTTCCACTGCCATTAGTACCTCTAGGGCCCTGCCTCGTTCACATATTTTTAGGCCCTTTCTCTTGTAACGAAGCAATTAATACTTGTGGCTTATCTGTATCGAAGCCCTGGTGAACCTGTTCTTTCTCTGGGAACTGCTGAGCACTCGGTTTCCTTCCTTTCTGCTTCTGTAGGTGCTTCTGTTTCTCTTTGTGGTACTTCTTTTCACTAACTCTTACAATCCCCTTGACTATTTCTAACTATATCTTACTTGGATTGCTTGAAGTTTCTTTTTTTCACAATACTCCTGTTTCCCTGTGCAATGACACTCTCTCCATCATCCACAAAATAGTACATTTTCATTCATGACCACTTGGGACCACCATCACAAAAGAGAATCAAAATGCAGTGGGGATAATTGAGACTTTAGAGGGATTCTAGATAGGTGGTCACATGGCTGTGTAGTCAGGATTGAGCACCTCCAGTCATAAGACATCCACAATAGCACAAGATATCACCTTGGTTTTCTGACAGCTGGAGTGAGTCATCTAATAGTCTTCTGTAATGAAGATTAAGGATCCTGACTACCTTTCTTCATGCCAAATTAATTTTTTTCATGGTAATGACCAAGTGGTAAGGCTGCTATACAATGGACTGATTTTTACACTGCTGCAGAGAAAAAATGTAGGCACTTTTTGTTAAGCCAGAACTACTATGAAATGCCTCATCAATGCTTACTCCCTCTGGCTCTATAATCCTTATAGAAATGTCTTCTAAGAAAATTATCTAAAATGTAAGGAAAAAATAGTTATTTGGTTATTGAAATTTATTCAGAATAGCAAAAACAATGGGAGCCACCTAAATGTTTGAGTTGTAAAAAAAAATGGGGTATCTGCAAGATCAAATATTTGCAAGTGGTGCATCTCTGATGGCAAGTGCATGTGATGTGATGATGATTTAACACATTACTGTGAAAAAACAGGACGTGAATAAGCAAAATAACCTTGTAAAAAGAATAAAGTAAACCACAAGCCCCGTAAGAACAGGAACCATGTGTATCTTATTTATCTTGTATCTATATAACCTACCATAACATCTGTAATATTTGTTGTATAAGTGGGTGAATGAATGGACAGACGAATATATGAGCCAAAAAGGATGGAAGGTAATACACCAGATTCCTAATGATGGTTGTCTTTGGGAGATGACTTTTAGTGCTTTCCAAGTTGTTCTTCACTTAATTGTGTTTTCCATCTTATTAACTTTTAAGACTTTTTGGAGGAGGTGACTTAATCTTCTTAGGTTTATGCTTTACATACAGGACAATCTATACCCTTTCTATATAGAATCTTCCAAACAGTTCCAGCAATTTCAAACAAATTCTATATGACATGTAATCCCAACCCCATGTGGGGGCTTTATCTACTTCACTCTGCAAGACTAAATGCTTTTAAAATAGGTGGGAAAGCTATATAAACTCAAGAACTTTGTACACATATGAAAATTCTGTACATAAAATTACATTTATTATTTTATAAATTCTCTTCCTAATGCATGAGTCAGATCATCTCCATCATCAAAACTCTTCTTGCCTAATGAATAAAACTCAACGCCTTAGTCTGGCATTAAGGCTCTCCAAAACCCAGTTGCAAAGTAGATCTCTAATTTCATGTACCATCACAATATTACCCAAACCCTGTGTACCAGCCTTCCCGGATTGCTATTTGCTGTGTATGCAATACAATGTCTTGTCTTCCTACCAATGCTGACACTGTGCCCTTAGCTTGAAAATCCTTAGCTTGTCAAAATCCTTCAATATCAGCTGAAACACTCCCTTCTCTGACCACGAAGATATGATCAGTGATGACAATCCACAAAATGCTTAAGATTAAAGTCCATTTAAATTTTCAAATACTCAAGAATGTGGTATCTGCTATCAAATTGATCAAAAATCAAAGTATCTAATATTTACTGTCCTTCTAATTAGGACCTACTATGAGCACGTCTCATTAATGAGAGAGAGAGCCATTTTACCTGGCAATGGTTCACTCAAACTCCATCCTGACAGGAAAGAGAGAGAGAGAGAGAGAGAGAGAGAGAGAGAGAGATATTAATGTAACCAGCACCCTGCATCATGTGTGCATGTGTGTACTGGGGGTGAAGGAGACTAGCACATACTAACTAGAAGGAATTTCCGGGATTGTGGAACGGTTTTGTAACATTTTTAAGAGTTACAAATTTAAGTGGGGATCACTGATGGTGACAGAAGGAGAGAAACAGCAATTTTCTAGCCTGGTAGATAGGCCAAAAATAGCATGCAAAGGGGAGGGTAAAAGAACTTCAAAGGACATTTGTTTCCACCTTTTAAGGCATACTTGGGAAATTCACCAAAAGATGACATTTTAAAATGTTTCTCTTTTGTAATGGTTACCCAAACTAGCCTTCGCCCGGACCATGAGTGCAAATAGGAGATAAAAACCACCGACCCAGAAAAACACCAGCTGTTAGAGCAGACTGTCACATGGCAACTTCACTTGATTCAGGCACAGAAATGCCTTCACTGAAGCGCCGGGCTCTGTTCCCTCCTCCTCCTGTGGGGGACACTTCGACACAGCCAAATCATTTTCTCTTGCCTTGCAGTCATCTGTCTGTCGTCTTTGAGAATATTTATTATACTTCCATTTTTTGTAAGTGTTCAAATTTCCTTCCTCATCACTAAAAACCATATATAACACCTCCTTCCATTTGTATGAAAATTCATTCAACCAGCTCTTTCCCAATAAAAATGGAGTGCACTTTCCTCACTTTGTATTTCACTAATTCCCTCAATAAGTTCTAACAGAATTGCACCTATATTTCATCTCCCAATGCCTTTTTCCCCACTAATTCATTGGAGGATTGCTAGTTCAAACTATTTCAAGGGCCCAGATAAATGATTGATGCTGACTGGTGTTATTCCACTTCTCCAGAAGATTGAGCAAAAAAAAATTGGGATTAAATCACAACTGAGAGGAAATACTGAGACAGAAAGAAAAAGCTTCTTAGGTGTATAAATCAAATGTTGCAAGAGTTTCTATGAAGGTTATAGAACACCAATCATCAAAATTTTTTAAAAAAGGAGTTAAGTCTATTTTTAAAGCCCAACCTCCTTAGAAGAAGTGATCCTGAATGAAAGACCTCTTGATGCCTTACCCTTCATAAAAAGTCTATGATTAACAGATATGAGAGCAGCAGACACTATTAACTGCCTACTCAACATTCATTCTTTCCTCTTCCTGACCAATAGACTCCTCTTATGCTGCTAGAGATGATTGTGCAACCTGGCTAATGAAATATATGCAGGGGCACCTGAAAGGGGCTCAGTCAGTTAAGCACCCAACTCTTGATTTCAGCTCAGGTCTTGATCCCAGGGTTGTGAGTTCAAGCCCTGTGTTGTGCTCCATGCTGGGCAGGGAGCCTACCAAAAAAAAAAAAAAAATAGAAGTGACTAAGAAGGAGCTTCTGAGGAAGATTTACAAAAAGGAACTAGACTCAACAGTCATGTTCCTTTTACCCTTTGCCCTTTGCTCTTTTTCCTTTCCTATTCTTCCAGCTGACAGGCAAACTGAAACCTTAGCAATGTAGCCACCATCTTGGATATGGGATAAAGGAAGTCAAATACTAGGGACGCCTGGGTGGCTCAGTTAAGTGGCTGCCTTTGGCTCAGGTCATGATCTCAGGGTCCTGGCATTGAGCCCTGCTCAGTGGGGAGCCTACTTCTCCCTCTCCTCCCTGCTCGTGCTCTCTCTCACTGTCTCTGTCACTATATCTGTCTCTCTCAAATAAATAAAATCTTAAATAAAAAAAAAGGAAGTCACACACCTTGTGCTAGTAGCCCAGCCAAGGATAACATCTTCTAGACTTTCTGTTACAGGACAAAAATAAAGTCCTTTTTTAATTAAACCACCGTAATGGGGTTTTCTATTATCTACAGCCAAACCTGAAGTTCACTGGTACAATTACATTCCCTCTTTCTTTAAACGGTCTACCTTGGCTCCCGTGAAACCACATTTTCCTGGTTTTCCTCCTCTCTTACTATCCCTTCCTCCTCTTTCTCCTTTGCTGGACCTTCTCTGTTCAGCCTCCTCAGAACCCTCCTGGGATTAGTCTTGGGCTCTTTTTTTTTTTTTTTTTTTTTTTTTTAAAGGAACAATTTTTTTTTTTTTTAAAGATTTTATTTATTTGACAGCGAGAAACACAGGCAGAGAGGGAACACAAGCAGGGGGAGTGAGAGAGGGAGAAGCAGGCCTCCTGCCGAGCAGGCAGCCCGATGTGGGGTTCGATCCCGGGTCTCCAGGATCATGACCTGAGCTGAAGGCAGTCGCTTAACCAACTGAGCCACCCAGGCGCCCCAGTCTTGGGCTCTTTGGTAGGCAAAATAATGGCCTCCAAAACTGCTCACATCCTAATCCTCTTATTATGTGAATATTCTACCTTACATGACAAAAGGAACTTTGCAGGTATGATTAAGGATCTTGACAAGAGGAAATCATCCTGGATTATCCAGGTGAGCCCAGTGAAATCACAAGGAGCTTTATAAGGGAAAGAGGGAGATAGGAGAGTCAGAGTCAGAAAAAGTTACAATGATGGAAATAGGCTGAGTGATACACTAGAAACATGGAACAAGGGGCCACAAGCCAATGAAAGCAGGTAGCCTCTAGAAGCTAGAAAAGGGGAGAAAACAGATTCTGCCCTGGAGTCTCCACAGAGAACTGAGCCCTGCCAACTCAGGATCTCAGTCTGGGAAGACCCACTTCAGACTTCTGACCTTCAGAACAACAAATAATAAATTTGTGTCATTTTAAACTACTACTTTTTAAGTAATTGTTTACAGCCATGATAGGAAGCTAACACAGGGTCCATCTCTTTTTCTATCTATATGTTCTTCCTAGGAGACCTCAAGGCATCCTGTGGCTTTAAAAACTATCTGTATTCCACAATTTCCAAATCTTTCTCAGCAAATCTCACCTCATCCCAGGATGCCAGATTTGTATGTTCAAATTAATACTTGTGGGGGACAAAAACAAATAATAGCTCCTTACAAATGCAGACTCAATCTAAGCCTATTTTTATCGGAATGTGTTACTTGCTGAATTGGTCTATCTTTCTGTGCACCTCACAGGTGATGATAAGGCAGCAGCTGACAACAGTGAAGATTTAATGACAGAGGAGGCCACCATCTGCTTCATTCATTCATTCCTTCATCCAAATATGGTTACTGACCCAAACAGAATGTGCCAGTTGCCACGCCAATCCCTAAAGTGGATAAGGCATGTCCTTTCTTATGCATCTAGTAGACATCTCAAGCTCCACACGGACATTTCAGAACCCCTGACTCCCTCAGCTCACCCACAGCATCTCTCCCTTCCCACCAGAAAACATTCTGCTCCTTTCCCAGCCTCCCTCATCTCAGTAAAATGCACCATCATCTACCCCATTGCTCATGCTAAAAACCTAAGAGTTTACCTTGCACCCATTCCTCTTCCCTCATTCCACGCATCCAGCCTAGAAGCAAATCCTGTCAACACGATCTTCAAAACACACCTGAAAGCATCGGCATCTTCCCTCTCTACTGCTTCCCTTGCAGTCCAAGCCACTTCCATCCTTCATGTGGAATACTGCAACCACCTCCCACAATCTAGTCCCCACACAGCAGCCACAAGTACATTTTTTAACTGTAAACTAGACCGCATCACTCCCCTGCTTAAAACTCATCAATGACACCTCATTGCTCTTAGAATAAAAGACAACCTGGCTTTCAGAGACTTTCTTCCTGCTTCCTAACTCTCAACCTCATCCCATACCTGGCTTGAATGAGGAAAAGAGGACAGTAGCCCCCTGTATCCTCAGATGTTGCTTCACCACACATTAAAGGCACATACAAGACCCAAACTAAATGAAATGGTAGCAAATGCAGACCAAAATCAACTTAGTTATGCCTGCATTCTGTACGGGCTCTGCTTACATGACTCCAGCATTCACCCTGGTCAGTCTAATGGTTTGGTGGGGTCCCCCTGAACTAGGCTCAATGTAGAACAACATCCCAAGGACTCTCAGCTTAGAAACACTATGAAGAGTATGAAAAGATTGATGGGGGATTCCTAAACCCTCACTCTGTAGTTGGAACAAAACACAGTTCACTCAGTATACTAATATACTAAAAGCCATAAAAAATGTCAAGGGGATTCTGGTATGTCTCATTACACCATGGAACTAATAATAATATAACTGCATTAGTATTTGTACAGCATGCATTTATGGAGAATTCACTAGGATCCAGATGCATTGCTAAGAGCTTTAAATGAGGTGTGCTATCACTACTCTTATTTTACAGGTAGCATAACTGAGTTTGAAGAACTCAAGGTCACAGTTATTACCTCGAAGACTCAGGCCACAAACCTGGGGACTCAGGCCACAAACCTGGGGACCACAAAGTCCTGAGCCCACACACCTAACCACAGCATAAGCCTGAATTAACCAGCAGGGTCAGAGATTAGTTAGACTCTCTCAGATGGTTCTCTCTGGACCCTTTTCTGAATGGCTCAGCATATGTGGCTCTCATTCCCACCCAGTCCTCCTCTGGGATGTCTGGAAGTCTTCTGTTAATTCAGGACTCTTGTTGTAAAGTCTTGAGTCTCTGCTTAAGTACTTATCCAAAGGGCTGATTTCATCATATCCTAAATCCCAACCCATCTGGCTTTGCTTCCCTCCCACCGATTTTGGGTAATGCTGTGAGGGCTGCTTATTGCTGGAGCTCCCTGGCTGTCCAAACTGAGTGCCCTACAGCCGGCTCTGTGGGCCCCAGTGTTCCCTGCTCTGTAGCTCAGCCCCGGCAGCAAGATTAGCATATCCCAAAGTCTCACTGACATGAAGAATATATAACTGCTTGAAGTGCAAAGTTAGAATGAGTCCCTCATCAGACAGAAACCTGGAGGGAATGATGTTCCCTGTGAAATATATTTAACAACTCCACATTAAATGTTTAATTATTTCACGCCCAATTTTATATAGGTTATTCTAAACTACTCTAATAGAGAACAGGACTTGTTAATCACATTTGGTAGATTCTAAATTGAAGACACATTAATAAATGAAATCACCAAGTGCTTTGATTTCTACAGCTTTCCACCTGCAGTGCACAACAGGAGGGTCGGGGCTACCTTCTCTCTTGGCACTGGAGTCACAGGAAGGAATACGCTTGTCTTTCCATCACACTTTTTTGCTTTGGCATTTGGCCATTTACCACAAAGGAGGTGAAGATCACAAGGATCAAAGACAGAAATGTGTAGTTTTGCTACCTCTTTTTCCTACCAAAAATTTAAGGCACATGGTCTCTACATCGTATGTCTTTGCTTTGGGGTTCACATTATGGGGATATTCAGAAGAGTCTGGGGGAATTCTGGTCAGACTGAAAAGGAAAAGGCACCCATAGAGTTATCAGTCACTGTTTTCAAGCAGGAAGCAGCATATTTTTAAATGCTAAATAATATGAATAAGTAGTGTATCGGAGCTTAAAAAATGCATCTACATTTTAATCACTAACATCTCCTACCTCACTAAATACCACAGGTAAGCTTCCAAATGGGAGCCATGTCACTTTAAGAAAATTAAGGCCCTACACACAGTAGAAACATAGCCAATTACGGTTACCAAAAATAATTCATGTCTATGTTGCTCAGCACACAAGACATTGCTTATACCCAAGAAGAGATAGGGCTTTGCGGCATGGTAGCTCCTCACAGCTGTCAGAAGCCAGTTTCCTTATCAGTCCAGCAGGAGTGTAATTAAAGACAATAGCCAGAGCAGCTGTATTGAAAAAACAAGCGATTTGTCTTCCCCTTCCCCCACCCCTTCTGCTCACATAGTTAATCTGAGCATAACATCAGCTCCATCGTCAAGCCTTCTTCAAAAGGCAGAATAATGGGAAACATATATCTGTTTCCCACTGTGGATTGTGAAGGTTGAAGAAATACTTGCTCTTATCTTGCTGTTACATTATATACAACACAAGTAATTTACGTCTGGAAATTCAAAAGCTCCTAAGATAGGGCAAGTTTTTGAAGAATGAGAAAAATTTATCAGGAATAGAGAGAATCTGGGCAAATGACCTAAACTTTGGTGTCCTGGAAACTGTTTAACAATAGGCCATCCAGGAGGAAGGCCCTGCTTTGTACCATTTCCAATTTCTGTGGTTAAATATCCTCACCATGGTTGATGTCGAGCTACCAAGGTGACATCAGAGAACACAGAGGTTGAAAGAGAGGCACAGGAGGAGGTCAATACACAGTGTTTACGCAGCACATACAGTAGATGTGCATGATATCCGGAGCATAGATAATAGATAATCTGGACAAAATCCCAGGAACATAGATGTAAAAAAAAAAAAAAAAAAAAAAAAGGAAGTCGTGAATTTTGTTACCTTTGTTCTAAGTGTAATTTATTGATATTGTATAATTTAATTTTTAATAATGGCTCTGTTTATTGCCTTGCAGAATTCCTGAAAACCCTCACATCTCACAAACTGACCCCAGGCCACCATGATCTATACTACATGCTGCCTGCCAAATTTCTAGAACTCACAAATAGTCCTCAAGTTATAACAGGTAGAAGAGAATTCAAAAGAACAACAGTCTTTTTTGTCAACAATGGAATTTTGTCCCTTCCTTAAATCATTTTCCCAAGACTTATCTTTCTAAAATAATCTCCCTGACGCCAGAAAAAAAATAAATAAAAACTCTAGGAACATGCTTATATGTTGTTACTAAAACAGTGAGAACGCAGGTACTTTTCGATCGTGATTGTTAAGAATGCGTTTTGTAGCCCCCTCCATTCGCATGTATATAACTAAATGCTAATAGGAAATTTTGACTGAGCCACTGAGACATAAAAGCCATGCCTCCAGTGAGGGGCAAAGCTTTGCTGAGAACTTGCAAAAGAGGTAATGTAAAAAGTTACACAGACTTCTAATTCTGGGAAGATGGAGCGGACATATTTCTCCCTGTCTCTCCCACTAAAAACCCTGGACATTATACATAAAACAAATGAAAGTCCCTGAAAGGCAGAGAGAAAAAAGACAGGGCAGTTAGGGAATAAATCAGAGGTGAGTTTCCTGGCTATGTTTTCGCCTCATAAGTCCCAGAGTAGGGCTGAAGAAGCCAGCAACCCAGAAACACCAATGGGGGTAACTAAAAGCCCCCCAAAGGACCTTGTGAGGATGGAACAGTCCCGACTATAGATACCGCTGTGCTTGCTGCGCACTTTAGTTTTGCAACATAGTATCACTGGGGAAAGTGAGTGAACTGGTACACAGCATCTGTCGGAATTATTTCATACAATTGCATGTGAATTTATAGCCATGTCAAAATCAAAAATGTAATTTTAAAAAAAACACTTATGTGTCATCTACTCTCTCAGCTATATCAAGATAAGAAGGGTCAGAAGTCAGAGATTGGGAAGTTCAGAGAAAGTTACTGGTGTACCAAGAGGTCCATCCTCTCTCCCAAGGTAGTAAACTAGGGGCTGTTTTCCCCATCCCTGCAAATGAAAATAGAAGAAGACCTGCAAATCAAATTAAGAAGACCACTTAGAGAACATGTTGGCCCCTAGAGATGGGAACATATAAAATGACTCCCACCCAAGAAACCTAAAAGGCAAGAAACCAGCTAGGTAGAGGTTTGGGTAGAAAAGCAAAAGAGAGGGGGCTCCTTGGGGCAGCCGATGTTCCTGGAGTTTGTGAAACAGAAGACATGTGACTATTTCCTGTGGACCAGATGGAGACCATGCACAAGACAGCTAGCGTGGATCTTCGTAGCTGCTCCAAGAGAGTCCCTGGAGGAGGGGCGCCTGGGTGGCTCAGTTGGTTAAGCGACTGCCTTCGGCTCAGGTCATGATCCCAGAGACCTGGGATCGAGTCCCACATCAGGCTTCCTGCTCGGCGGGAAGCCTGCTTCTCCCTCTCTCACTCCCCCTGCTTGTGTTCCCTCTCTGGCTGTGTTTCTCTCTGTCAAATAAATAAAATCTTCAAAAAAAAAAAAAAAAGAGAGTCCCTGGAGGGGCAGAAGACCTCAGCAGGAAGAAGCTAGAATGCCTCTGAGTTCCTAAGGGAGAAGGAAGCTTTTCTAAACATCCATTCAAGGTGCCTCGTTAGTGCAGTAGGCAGCGCGTCAGTCTCATAAACATCCATTCAAAAGAGAAATGCCAATGTCAATGGAATTGTGCCTTTCCTCTTCTGAGGGATCAATTACTAAGGTCAGCAATAAGGGGGAACAACACACAGCAGCAAATATTATATAATGTTCACATATGGAGTTTTCTTGTGTTGCCTCAAGATGGCAAACAGTCCTTACTGGTTCTCAAACTGATCAATCCTGACGGCTTTGGAAAACAGGGGCTTGTAGATCATTTCATTTTTGAACCATTACATAAACAGGTCAGGGTCTTCACTGCTGACATGCATTTTGAATTGTTTTTAATTAACACAATTACACATACACAGCGAAAGTAAATTCATTAAAAGGAAGGAATTCAATGGAATCATTTTTCCCCTCAACATGCTCTCTGATGTTGCAATCTTCTATGAGAAGACATACTTTTATGGGCTTCTCCCTTACTTCTCCTGTCCCCTCACGCTCCTGCTCCAAACCCATCCTCACCCCGTTCTCTTCTCCATAGGCTGAAAATTCTAATGCTGAGTCATACTCCAGGGCACATATCACATAAGTTAGTGGGTGGAACTGCCATACAGAAGAGGGTCAGCATGTGACTATGCTTTCTTCTTTCTCTTGGTTGTTTGCTGCTGAACTGATGAGCTGATCCATGTCCTGGACATGCACAGTCTTAGGATGATAAAATGATTCTCAAGAGATGTTACAGGGAACAAAAGGAGGTTACAGGAAATTACTAGAGCATAGAGTAATACCTCTCTTCTGGTAGCTTTTATTCCATTCTTTTTCTAAAAAGGGCATCTTAACATACTTTTTTATTTTGTACCCAATAACTCACTCATTCAAAATCCTCGAAGTTCTAACTCTGCCACCTGTTTCTGGTGACTCTAACTCAAGGTGGACTATTTCCTTGAATGCTGTGTACTTTCACATTAAAAACTCATGTTTAGTGGAGCTAGACACCCTCAGGGCTAAGTGGAGGATCTTTCAGATGCCTTGGGGCTCTTTCCATATTAGGACTTTCATATTAACCTCTTGGCTTGAGGATTGCTGGATATGAACCAAATGCCCAAGGTGAATAAAGGAACTGTGATTACACGTTCTCAGAGAATATCTTTTTCCTGCCAGAGCTCAGATGGAGACACACAAATTACAATCTCATCTCCCTTTGTATATGGACTGATTTTTTTTTTCTATTTTGCCCTTTCCTGGCCATTCAGCCTTTGAGGACTAGGGCCTTAGACTGGAGTTCCACTCCGTGGGTCCACATCCTGAGGTCAAGGTCTTGTCCCTAACTCCCAAACCTAATAAGCTCCTTGACTACCAGCAAGCTCCCTCAGGGCAACCCATACTTCAGTATCCACTCACTCCTGTCTTTACATTTTGTTTTGGTCCTTAACAATTTCTCTTGTACTCAGTTATCCTTCAAATAGATACCTGTTATAGTTTACCTAGTTTCACAGGCATTCTGTAGCAGGAAAGTTTTCAGGTTACTTAATCTCCAAATTGCCAAAAGAGAAGTCTAGTATGTAGAGAATCCAATTCGGTATATATTATACAGTCTACCACATCAATGCTTCTCAGACTTTTATTGACATAAAAATCAGCTGAAAATCTTGATAAAATGCACATTCTGATTCTCGGTCTTGGATAGGGGGAAAAGAGCAGGCCTTTCTAACAAGCCCCCAGGTAAGGCCAATACTGTGGATCTGCAAATCACACAAGTTTCTAGATGAACATGTTTTTAAGTAGTAATTATCTACAGATACATTATAAGTGATATAATCTTATTCTTTATCCTTTTCCATGTTGAATTTGTTTCAATAATTTGACAAATAATGATGATATTTCCATTTTTAAGAAAACATCCTCAGTTGATAATCACTTTATGGTTTAGGATCTCATAATGCTACTAGATGTGCTTTCCTCCTTCTGCTCCCACTGTACTAGATTTGTTCACCACTATGCTGTCACATGGAAGAATGTGACTTCCCTGGAGGGAAAGAACTGTACCTTATCATATCGCTAGCAATATCCTATATTCAGAAAGCAATCAAAAATATTTATAAAGAACAAACAACTCTCATCCTCTTTCAACCTCTAAAACCAAGTGTATAGCAAGGGCACTCCTATCATTTACTCATTTAATAAACATTAATGTGCCAGGTGGACCCATCGGTCTCTACCCATAAGGAGTTTTAGAGTTATAGCTACCTATACATGTTGGGTCAAATAATCGACATCTCAGTCATAATAATATTAGCTAAAACTTATTTTTGCACAGAATTTTTTTATTAACATATATTATTTGCCTCAGGGATACAGTTCTGTGAATCATCAGTCTTACACAATTCATAGCACTCATCATAGCACATACCCTCCCCAATGTCGATAACCCAGCCACCCTATACCTCCCCCTCACAGCAACCCTCAGTTTGTTTCCTGAGATTAAGAGTCTCTTATGGTTTGTCTCCATCCCCAGTCTCATCTTGTTTCACTTTTTCCCTCCCTCCCACAACCCCCAGCCCTACCTCTCAAAGTCTTCATATCAGAGAGATCATATGATAATTGTCTTTCTCTAATTGACTTATTTCATGCAGTGTAATACCCTCCAGTTCCATCCACATTGTTACAAATGGAAGGATTTCATTCTTTTTGATGGCTGCATAGCATTCCATTGTATGTATGTGTGTGTGTATATATGTACATATATATATACATATATACACATACATATCTCACATCTTCTTTATCCATTCATCTGGTGATGGACATCTACATTCTTTCCACAGTTTGACTATTGTAGACATTGCTGAATAGCTAACACTTACTGAACAATCACTGGATGCCAGGCATCTGACATGTATTATTTGACCTCAATCTTTCAACAAACTTCTAAAGGAGATACTATTATTATCCTCATTTTTTAAACTATTTTATTTACTTGACAGAGAGAGGGAGAGTGAGAGAGGGAACACAAGCAGGGAGAGTGGGAGACAGAGAAGCAGGCCTCCTGCTGAGCAGGAAGCCCGATGCAGGGCTCAATCCCAGGACCCTGGGATCATGACCTGAGCCAAAGGCAGACACTTAACAACTCAGCCACCTGAGTGCCCCTTATTTTATTTTTCTGAAATTTTATTTATCTATTTGACAGAGAGTGAGAGAGCACAAGCAGGGGAAATGGCAGAGAGAGAAGCAGACTCCCCACTGACCAGGGAGCCTGATGCAGGACTCAATTCCAGGACTCTTTAAGTCATGACCTGAGCCAAAAGCAGACACTTAACCAACTGAGTCACCCAGGCATCCCTTATCTTTTTTTTATACATGAGAAAAGCTGAAGCTTGTAGAGAGGTTGATAACTTTCCCACGGTCATTCCACTAGTAAATTGTAGAACAAGAATTTAAAATCGTATCATCCTGACTCCAAACCCAAGTTCTTACCCACTAGGCTAAATTACAGTCACACATAAATTTCAAAGCACTCTGGCTCAGGCATGAAGCAAAGATAACAATGTAAGGCCAGCAGGAGAGGGACCACACTGAGATCCAGGGGTTTCTCATTCACGTGGACATGAGATATGGGCTGAGGTTAGATGACCTACTGCAAACACCAGCCTCAGGGAAGACACCCAAGGTCTGGTCTGAAGCAAAGCCTAATTCCAACTTAGATGAAATACAGAGGCTGAGTCTACTGCCCCTTGATCCCCCACTGGAACAGTTCTCGCTGCAACAGTCCTGGGCTGTCAACGTCCAGTTGCAGGCAACAGAGGGAGAAAATAAAGTTGGGGACTCTGTGGTCAGGACGGGCATAAAAGTATAGAAGCCAGTATGGTGACACCAAGTTTCACTGATGTGCTGAAGAAAGCCCACCATTTAGTAAGCACTCTTTATTAGGATGAAGAAATCAGGATTTTCACAATGTGCTATGGTATTTGAAAATGCCATTGCCTGGGTCTGGAGAACATAGTTTTGTAAAATTTATAGTTTCTGGATTTTAAACAGAAGACAAGTTCAGAAGAGGGTTTGTCAAGGTGAAAGCATGGGAATCTAAGGGTAAAGGGATTGAGGAGTGAGCTCCTGAGTGGTACTTTTAAGTCATTAGGTAGATAGATGATCAGTGTCAACAAACATCAAGGATGCTTGTGCCTACTTACTAACAGATGCAACCTCTTCTAAAGAAAAGGCATTTTCAAAAACTCAGACTAAATGGGATAGAGTAAAATTCTCACATCTGAATAGAATGTTACAGAGCCTTGAAAATCTCACTGTAACTTTTATACCACTGTTTGCCATCTATGAAAATTCTACCCAGAAAAATAAAGAGAAAAAAACTGTACACATTCTTTAATAATAGTTCATGGTTTTGAGTACTGTGACAATAAGCATTATGTAATTATTCAACTATCAGATTCTTTCCTGAGACTGATTAATCTCGGAACACCAGGCAAGGTGTAAATGAAGCCATGGCCAAGGGTCAGTTCTTCCGATGGCTATTCAGGGTGACTCTGCTTCATGTCTGCCACCTGACCCCTCACTTCAGCTCGTAGCAAGGGAACAAAGCAAGAGAGAGGTAGAAACAGCCCTAGCGATCCCAGAGGAATGACACTGCTTTCCCATATAAAGGAAAACATATTATTAGGTCATGGCTGACATTTAGTAGGTAATTCGCTCAAATGACTTACCACTTCATACCCTGTAATTTGATGTGATTCTTCTTTTAATAGCACACTGAACAGATGCACATTTCCCATTTACATTCAGAATGACAGCAAATTCTCTTTCCACCAATATGGCTCTTGTGAACATTGAGAAAAGAGAAGGCAAATGTGCTAGGAAACCACACAGATCTCTGGCCCTGGCTGCCTGTCTCATCATTCTTCTGCCCTCTTCACCTCGATGAGCCCCTTCCCTATAGTCCCTTTATATCTTTTGAAGTTCTATTCTTCCCTCTCTCAGCCCCTGAAAATATGAATGTACTTATTATTTAATAGATACATGATAGATAAACAGATTTTACCATGAAGAATCTGAAGAGATCATCCAACTCTCGGGCATGAGAAAGATGATGCTTCTCTCTGCCTCTCACTGTAACACCTGTCTTCACCCATCCACCCATTAAAGGTTTGCTGTGACGTTTAAATGCACTTTTTAAAACATTTTATTTATTTATTTATTTGACAGAGAGAAACACAGCCAGAGAGGGAACACAAGAAGGGGGAGTGAGAGAGGGAGAAGCAGGCTTCCCGCCAAGCAGGGAGCCCGATGTAAGGCTCAATCCCAGGACTCCCAAGATCATGACCTCAGCCGAAGGCAGACGCTTAACAACTGCGCCACCCAGGCGCCCCTTAAATGCATTTTTTATAAAGAGAAATAGAGTAAGCCCTAGATAACTAATCCCCTTTTCTTCTCCATTCCTTTCCCCTACCTTACCCCCACTTTACACAGAGCTCTTCCCTCTTTAAAAAAATAAATTTTGAAGAATGCTCTTGAGGGCTGTGTAATATCCTATTAATTGTTAAATTGATCTTTAAAACATCTTTTAAAGACTGTGTGGACATATACCCTTTGTTCCCATGGCTTTTCATCTTTATATGAGGACCACCAGTAACACTTAGCCACCTAAGGTTTAAATTCTTTCTGAGGGTTAAGTTGAAGGCTTGCAAGTCTTCTTTTAGAAGATAAAAAACAACAGTCTCCTGCACATAATGTCCCTCTTCCATCAAGCATTTTTTTAATAAGAAAATTAACATCCTCAAGTTTAGTAAAAACAATTTGATTCAAAGGAGAATTGATTGCTGCAGATGGTCCTCAAATTCTGTTGCAGCTTTGGAAAACATTCTTCCCAAGTACCCGAAAATGAATAATCTAATACAAAAAAAATTGGACATCAATTACGTCATAGAAAATGTAGCAAGAGCCAGTGTCTTACAATTCTGCAGAGCTAGAACTGAGAAAGAACAGCAGGTCAAACAAAGGCACCACAGTAAAATATTTGTCAATTGTTGGGTAGCTCCTATTATTGTTGGCAACTATTTGCTCCCTACCCTGCAAGAGAATTACACAACTTTGCTGTGTATCCCTGCAAGGCAGAGCACATCTCACTGCCATGATCAGACTTGGCCATGGATTTGACTGGCCAATGAATGTGGGCAGAAACGGGCAGTGTGCTTACTCCAAGCAGGAGCTTATTTAAGAGCCCTGCTCTTTCTTTTTTAATCTCTGCCTAAAGGATGGCATATCCTAGATGGGATGCCCCATTAGCCTGGATTCCAAAATGAAGATTCATGGAAACGAGCCATATGGAACAGAGCCCTGGCCACAGCTGCGTGCACAGGCAACCGGCAGCAGTAGCGGCAAGCTTGAACCCATCCACGGAGGGCACACAACGGGACAAGAAAAAAATCTTTGTTGTTATTTGCCACTGAGATTGGGGGTTGCTTGTTATCACCGATTAGATGATTAATACAACAAACAAGTCATGAGGTGCTTATCCCAAGAATAGAGAAACTAGGTTTCTGCATTCTAGGAAAAAGGAAAAAGAACATTTACAGAACATTTGCTCAAGATTAGCTGCTATTCTAGGACTTTTGATGAAATTGCCCGCCAATCAGATGTCTCCCCCAAAAAACCTCTTGGGGAGCCTGGGTGGCTCAGTCATTAAGCATCTGCCTTCAGCTCAGGTCATAGTCCCAGAGTCTGGTGATCAAGCCCCACATCGGGCTCCCTGATCAACGGGAAGCCTGCTTCTCGGTTTCTCATTCTTCCTGCTTGTGTTCCCTCTCTAGCTGAGTTTCTTTCTGTCAAACAAATAAATAAAATCTTTAAAAAACAAAACAAAACAAAATAATAAAAAAAAAACCTCTTGAGTCTCATCCAGAAAATAAAAGGTTAGGGTTCTATGATCTCTAAGTAAGTTTCCAGAACTGGCATTCCATTATGAGTTCCTTACTGGAGCCATTCAGAAAAGTAAAATTCACTACATTATTTAGCATCACTATGTTTTCAAGAGAGGGGATATTCGGCCAAGAGTGGCTATCTGGCCCTATGTTTTTTCCATAATATGATTGGTGTTTTAGTGTATGAAGAATTATTAGTACCATTTTCAAAGAAAATTGTCTTCCAGTTCACTAATGTTCACTAATGTTTGAAACTTTTTACTGCAGAGAACAAAACCCATTTTTATTTCTTATATTCACTTACTTATTACTTAACTACCAAAAATGTTGGAATTCTTCTATTTTTAATGGCAATCTTCAATTAAAATTTAGCTTCCTTTTACAGTGCCATGAATTTCATTAAGATGCCTGTAAACATAATGATAATAAAGTGAATCTGACTAATAATTTGTCTTTTCCAAAAGTTTATGTGATAATAGCGATATTATCAAAAGATCTCAAGTCATCAGAATCTAGTATTATTAAAGATCAATACTGTCACCATTAATGAGACATAGGCATTGTTCTGGGAAGGGAAATACATTTAGATACATTTGACAAATGGATTTCAAATAAGGAGCAGAAATAATCTAGCCAGGCTGAAAGAAAGCTTTTAAAGGCTGGCAGCATCAAATATGATATCCTAAAGTAAAATTCTCCTATGCCTCTTCTAATCTGAAAAAAAAATTTGTAGAAAGATACCATTTACATTTTATAGTGCTGTTAATATTTTTAACAATTTTAATCAACATTTTAACTATATACCTGTTGGATAGAACAAGAAATCTATAAATGTGCCAATCTTTTTAGTTCTAAGCAAAGAATGATAAGCTGTTGGGCCAGAATTAGAAACACTGTATTAGAAAAAATATACAAAGGCTATTTTTTTCCAAAGTATATTATTAAAATTCACTGTTATGAACACTCATTTAACATGTGCATTCATATCTGTACATGAAATAAAGACACAGACTGGAAATTAAAAAGGTAAATTTAGATAAGGGTATTATGGGTGATTTTCTTTTCTTTTTTTTTCAGTGTTCCAAGATTCATTGCCCATTCCCCACACCCTGTGCTCCACGCAATAGGTGCCTTCAGTACCCACCACCAGGCTCTCCCATCCCCCCACCCCCTCCCTCCAAGTCCCTCAGTTTGTTTCTGTGTCCAAAGTCTCTCTTGTTTCGTTTCTCTCCCTGAATTACCCTACTTCCCATTTACTTTCCTTCTCTTTTATTTTTATAATACATTTAAACAGTTATAAATAAATGCTGTTACTATTACCTTATGATATTAATTGAATACCTTATAATATTAATAAAATTAGTATTTTAATGTCATATTTATATGTTAATTTTAGTAAATCTAACCAATCCATGCTCTTTTCGGAAAACATGTACATCACAAGTAAAAAAGAAAAGCATCCATATTTCTACAAAAATTCCAAATTCTTTGAGTCTTTTGTGTGTATATATTTATATGAATAAAGGAAAAAACAGAGTTTTCACTTCAAGGATATTTTCAGAATAGCCATCCTATTGCGAACAACAAAAAGATGGACACAATGTTTTAAAATATATATTTGAAATGAACATTGGTCTTCAAAAACTACTAAGGCTGGGGCGCCTGGGTGGCTCAGTTGGTTAAGCGACTGCCTTCGGCTCAGGTCATGATCCTGGACACCGGGGATCGAGCCCCACATCAGGCTCCCTGCTCAGCGGGAAGCCTGCTTCTCCCTTTCTCAGTCCCTCTGCTTGTATTCCCTCTCTAGCTGTGTTTCTCTCTATCAAATAAATAAAATATTAAAAAAAAAAAAAACTACCAAGGCAATGAGAAGTTGTGGAAGCAAGATTTAAGAGAAAAATGAAACCAAGAGGATAATTCCAGAACTCAAGGCATTTTTCCCTCTGGGCAAACTGCCAGTTCTGAAAATGATAAACGACAAATAAGAAGCTGAAAAGGTGAGCACAATTTTCTTCACACAGGATTAGGGGAATAAAAATTTGAATTTAAGGCATGCCAAAAAAGGGGGGCTCAGTAAACACTCTACACTTTCTGTGAGATTCTCAAAGAGCATAAGGGTGAATTAGAAAACAGACAAGCCCTCACAAGAACTGAAGCTCAGATCTGAATCTGGTCTCAGGTTCTGATGCGATGACATTGATTCCGTCCAGATGAACTTCTATACAGTTGCCAAAGGAAATCTTCCTGAGAGAAAAAAGCATCACCCAGAGCCTCAAGTTATCTCAGATTTTTTATAAACAATGCTTGTCCCTCAATTAAAAAAAAAAATGAGAATAAACTTTATCTGAAAATCAAAAAAACAACAGAAATAAATTCACAAGTGATACAAATATTAAAGTATCAAAGATAGATAAACTATATTCAATCAATAATCAATTGGGAGGCACGTGGGTGGCTCAGTCAGTTAGGCATCTGTCTTTGGCTGGGGTCACGATCCCAGGGTCCTGGGACTGAGTCCCACATTGGGCTCCCTGCTCATCAGGGAGTTTGCTTCTCCCTCCGACCCTCCCTGCCCCATTCTCTCTCTCTAACTCTCTTTCTGAAGTAAATATATAAAATCTTTTTAAAAATAAATTAAAATAACTGATTGGGAAGATGGAGAATTTCAGAGAACTGGAAGGCAGAAAATAAATCAAACAGAAAGCCTAGAATTGAAAAATAAAATGTGGTAAATTGACAACAGGAAATGACATACAACCGAAAAGACAATTAGTGAAGAGAACATTGGAGAGGAACATATACAGTGACACAAGAAGAATCAAAATGAAAAAATAGAGAAATGATCCTAAAAGATACACAGAATATGGTGAAACTGTCCAAAAATAAGAGAAAATAAAGCAGAAGTAATATTTGAAAAAATAATGGCAAAACTCTTCCCCCAAAAATGTCAAAAACACCAAGAAGTGCTACAAACTGTAAGAAGAGTAAATACAAAGAAAACCACACCATGAGCAGAGCATTCTCAAACTGGAAAACAAAGAGAAAGAGAAAATCTTCAAGTCAACCAAAGGAAAAGAGATACATTACCTTCAAAAGAACACAAAAACCATCAGCTGGTAGCTCAACAGGAAAGAAAACAAGCAAAAAGACAATAGAATGATATCCTCAAAGCGGTAAAGAAAACACCTCCTAACACAGAATTCTATATCCACTAAAAATATCCTTCAAAGTTTAAGGCAAAATACATTTAATACAAAAACTGAGAAGATGGGTGATTAGCACAAAGGCACTCATGGAAATAGAAAAGGGAATGCTGCAAGAGAAAGAAAAATCATTCCAGAAAGAAGCACCAAGATGCAGAATAGAATGCCGAACATGGAAAGGGCGAAGCATGTCAGTATATGGAAGTAAAAACTGACAAGGAATAATGTCATATGGAGTTTAAAATATATCATTAACAATCTTGACATTAGTAGCACATAAGGCAAGAGGGGGCTCCTCAACCATCTTTGCATTATCCAGACCTGGTAAAAGTAGTAATACATATAATACTTTAATAAGTATTTGATTAACAGAACTTAGACTAGTAGGGCAAATAAGTATGAAGATGATAGTTTTATACTCAATATATCAATAATACATTGAATGTGAATCGATCAAATGCATAATTTTAGAAAAAGTTGTCAGACTGTCATTAAAAATAAGCAACTTGGGGCACCTGGGGCATCTGCCTTCAGCTCATGTCATGATCCAATGGATCAGGGCTCCCTGCTCGGCAGGGAGCCTGCTTCTCGCTCTCCTTCTGCCCCTCCCAACTACTCCAGCTTGTGTGTGTGCTCTCTCTCTCTCTCTAATAAATAATAAAATCTTTAATAAAAACAAGCAATTCAATTACATAGAAAAGATATACCATAAATAAGTGGGGTTTAAAATAAAAGGATGGAAAATAATATATACGTTGCAAACACTCACTAAAAGAAAGCTGCTAGAGCTTCACCACCATAAGATAAAGCTGATTTCAAGGCTGACTACTCTACAAACGGAAAGAGGGACTTTATTATTTTTTTAATTTTATTTATTTGAGAGAAAGAGGGTGAGCGGCATGAAGGGCAGAGCAAAAAGCAGACTCCCCACTGAGCAAGGAGCCCAACACAGGATTTGATTCCAGGACCCTGCGATCATAACACAAGCTGGAGGCAGACGCCTAACCAATTAAGCCACCAGGCGTCCCAGATGTTTTCTATGATGATAAAAGCATAGATCTAAAGGGAAACTAGAATGCCTACATTTGTATTACGAATCTAAGAACATTACCTCAAAATATATAAAGCCTAAAACTAGCAGAAATAAAAGAATAGAAATATCCACATCATGGTTAGAGACTTGAACACATTCTCAGAGAAACTCAGAGAAAAAGCAAATACAGCATCAGTAAGGATTTAGGTTTGCACAAGATTAACAAAGGACTTAATGGACAGATCAAGAGCAGAACACCCAAAAAAAAAGAGAGAGAGAGAGAACTCCCAACCAACATCAACTACACATTCTTTACAAATACCACAGGATATTTACCAAATTGTCTTAAATCTGAGGCAAAGATCAAGTTTCAAGCAATTTTAGAAGATTTAAGTAATACATGCCATGTCCTGATTAACTGCAGTGGAATTAGACTAACAATTAGTACTAAAAAGATAACTAAAAAATCCCCATAAGTTTGGACATTGACTAATGCTCTTCTAAATAGCTCATGGGTTAAAGAAGATAATGAAAGTGAGAAATATCTGAGATGAATGACAATAATTCTCTTTAAGCTACACATTCATTTTCTACAGACAAAGAACTATCCCCACCCTTAGAAGGACATTCACGGCCTTAAATATGCATCTAAGAAAACTGAGCAAGTCTATAAACCAGTGATCTCAGCACTCTTTTTATGAAGTCAGCAAGAGAAAGGATGTAAAATTAAACCCAAAAAAGCCGAAGACAGGAAAAAACAAAGATCAGAAATTAAATTTAAAAAACAACCATATAGGAAAATCAAAAAAGCAAAAGGTTGCTTCCTTTGAAAGTCCTAGGGAAATTAACAAACCCCTAGCAAGACCAAGAAAAAAGGCAAAAAAAAAAAAAAAAAAAGGAATAAAAACATATTAATTGCAGTATCTACAGACCTTAAAACATGAGGAAATATTAACAACTTTATGCCCAAAAGTTTTAAATAATATATTAAATGGGTTAATTCCTAGAAAAACATAACTCAGCAAAAGTATCAGAAAATCTGAAGAGTCCTATATCTATTAGAGAAATTGAATATAGCCTAGTATTTTTGCATGGAGCAATATATTAAAAACATTTCCTTATGACGTTAAGTATACTTGTTCAGGGATAGGGGACATTCATTATAGTATACTTACAATTGGGTTTCATTTAAGCTTTACTAATTCTTAACCATGTGACCCTTGATAAATTACATAACCTCTTCATATCACAATTTTTAAAACTCTGACCTCATAGTTGGGATATTAAATTTACTTAGTGCAATGTCTTAGATCTAGTAAATGTTTGAGAATGACAGCAATGAGTATGTTTAATGACTGCATGGGAGCCTATATTCACCTATTACAAACACTGCACAAAATCCCTACCTACTTTTACACACATCCTTAATTTCCTCAGGATAAAGTCTTACACATGAAATTAATGAATCAAGAAATTCATGATGCATAGGGTCCAATTGTCCTTCAGAAAAGCTGAATTAGCTAACACCTCCACAGACAGTATAAAAATGTTCATTTTCTTTTCTTTTTTTAAGATTTTATTTATCCGACACAGAGAAATACAGCTAGATAGGGAACACAAGCAGGGAGGGGCGAGTGAGGGAGAAGCAGGCTTCTCACTGAGCAGGGAGTCCAATGTGGGGCTTGATCCGGGGACTTCGGGATCATGACTGAGCAGAAGGCAGACGTTCAACGACGGAGCCACCCAGAGCCCCAAAAGTGTTCATTTTCTACACCCCTGGCCACCTGGATATTATCCTTTTATATTTTTGCCAGTTTGGTAGGACAAAGTGGCAGATCAGCAGTACATTTATTTTGCATTATATGAATTCTTTTTTTATTATTTTTTAAAAGATTTTATTTATTTATTTGACAGAGAGAGATCACAAATAGGCAGAGAGGCAGGCAGAGAGTGAGGAGGAAGCAGGCTCCCTGCCAAGCAGAGAGCCCGATGCGGGCCTCCATCCCAGGACCCTGAGATCATGACCTGAGCCAAAGGCAGATGCTTTGAGCCACCCAGGCACCCTATACGAATTCTTTAATAAGTGTAAACACTTATTAGGTCTATTGGCCATGTATAATTGTCCTTTTATAAATTTCCCTTTCCAATCTTTTACCAAAGCAAAATAAAAGAGGGCAACTGGCAGAAATCACACAGGCCTGGTGGTCAAGGGGTTCCAAAGCAAATACCTGTGGGTTCACAAACCCAGGATGAGGAGAGGCAGAAGAAAGAGACAGACCACTCCAGATTGGCAGGTGGCTGGTTTAAAAAGCAAGGGATCTTCCTGAGGTTGTCTGTCTAGGGCAATGGCAAGGTGAAGTGATCTCCACGCTGGCCCGTAGAGTCTTAAGTTAGATGCCTTCATGGGATTCCCTCCAGTATACCACCTGCTGTGGGAATGGCAGGCAGGTGGGGCACATTGAGCAACCCAAAGGAAGAGGAGGAGGTGAAGAGCCTCTGACTGCCCACATCTAGCTTGTGGGTCAGCCAGCAGTCACATCCTCTCATGACTTCCTCCAACAGGCCATCTCAAAATAGTTTAAGTAGTCTTGCCTAGGGGCGCCTGGGTAGCCAGTTGCCTTCGGCTCAGGTCACAATCCCAGAGACCCAGGATTGAGTCCCACATCGGGCTCCCTGCTTGGCAGGAAGCCTGCTTCTCCCTCTCTCACTCCCCCTGCTTGTGTTCCCTCTCTGGCTGTGTTTCTTTCTGTCAAATAAATAAAATCTTTTAAAAAAATAAATAAATAAAAATAAATAGTCTTGCCTTTCTGGGGACCTAAAAACTGTGGGCTGGGCACCTGGGTGGCTTAGAGGGTTAAGCCTCTGCCTTCAGCTCGGTTCATGATCTCAGGGTCCTGGGATCAAGGCCCGCACTGGGCTCTCTGCTCTGCTCAGCAGGAAGTCTGCTCCCCCACCACCACCTCTCTGCCTGCCTCTCTGCCCATTTGTCATATCTCTGTCAAATAAATAAATAAAATCTTTAAAAAAGAAAAAAAACTGTGGGCATATAGGCCACCTTCTTGACAGCCGTTCTTTCATCCATTTTTCTTCTGGGGATATTTGTACTTTTTCATATTGCTTTGTAAGAGTTTGTTATTTACCATTTAATTCTGCTTAGTTTTATTTACTTTCATTCTCCTTTAATAAGAGTAGTATTAAGGTCATGGATTTGTCTCTGCAATTTTGGTCGTATCCTTTACAAGGAGTTTTTTTCATTATCAATTTTTGCATCTATAATTTATTTTTCTCAGCAACTGGATTTAGTACACAAATATAAAAGAGAAAACAAAATCAGGGCAGCACAAGGACCAATTCACATTATCTGTTAGGTTTTGATTCTTGAATAATTATAGAATATTAAACAAAGCACATAAAAACCATACAGTGAGGATATGCTCAACTAAAGTAACTGAGGTTTCTTTCCAATTCAAAGGTGAAAGAAAAAATATGGGAGCAAGAGAATGTACATTCTAAAAGGCAAAACTTATACATAGCACCATCAGAAGTTGTACATGGTTGAAATAATAATGCACTCATGAGCAGACAGTGCTTTAACATACCAGATGCGATCCATAAACACATGGGTCTCAGGAAATGAAAACAATCCAACCAGGCTGCAGACCAGCACAGGCTGTCCAGGACCCTTTAGCAATTTCAAGCAACAAACATGTCACACAACAAACTTCCCTGAGGTCTAGTGGTACTGGAACTAGAAATTCCCTCCATGATTAACAGTGTATATAGTAGCATTGTTTATATTATAGCACTGGCAGTTTAGAAATTATTGGCATTTCCAAAAGAGCCAACTGATAAGCGATTCTGAAATAAGTTGAACTGAGGACAGTCCATGGCTTCTTGTCAAATTAAGCTCCTGTTCCAAGCCTAGAGAGACGGCCATGAGGAATCCCAGAACCCGGCCTGTAGGGATGCAAAATTTAATGAACTGATTCAGAGGCCCTGACTGAAGGCATTTACTGAATTTTACATTGTGTCTTTTCAGGGGAAAGCGGCATGTAAAATCTGTGCAACATATGAGAAAAAGAGGCAAACCTGATTTTGCTCAATCATATTCGCCAGTGTTTATCAAAAAGATCAAACTCCCCCATCCAATGAGGTACAGTAGTCTCCCTCTCCCTTAGCAATGCAGGGTGCATTCTAAGACACCACTGAGTGTCTGAAACCCTTCATAGTATTTAATCATGTATGTATTGTGTTTTTTCCTACACACACATAGGAGATGCGAGAGTTCACAAATAGGCACAGTAAGAGATTAACAATAATAACTGATAGAACACTTCTAACAATATATTGATACACCATGCACTTATAACAAAATACACACTTGCAACAATAAAAGCTATGTGAATACGGTCTCTCTCCCAAAACTTTGGGCTGTACTCACCCTTCTCCTAATGACGCCATGGCTAAACGCCCCCGTAGTGAGATAAAGAGCCACAAGTGGCCGCTGGCGCGTTGTGACGTAATTAACGTGAGTTTACGTCAGAAGGAGGGGCATCTGGGAGGCTGACACCTCTGAGCGCGAAACCGGGATGAGGCAGAGCACTGCAGAGTGAGGCTCCGGGAGCTCGGAAAAGCAAAGTAACCAACAACAGACAAAAGATAGAGCTGCAAACGGGAGACTCATTCTAGCCTATATTTTGGTGTGCATAACCCTGTGTCATCAAAGCACAGCTGTGAGGGTCGAAGGCACTGGCCTTTCTCAAATGCCACAGAGAATTTCTTGACATCAGCATTTCCCAAACTGGCTTCCCATGGAATCCTTATAACCCAGTGCACATTTAACTTTGGCCTGGGAAACACCATTTAGAATATATTTTATAAAAGAATCTTTACTGATATGCATACAATATATTCCCAAATAGTTCAACGTTATAAGATAGTAGCAATTGTGTTATTACGTATTTTCTATATGTTTTACATTATTTATTTATATATCTAAATATATGTAAAATGATTCACATGGTCACATTTTGTTGTTATATACACATATACAATTGATGTTCATTATTTCTAGGTACCATATCTGCAAATTTGTCTATTTGCCAAAATGTATTTGTAACCACAAAATCAATACTCAGGGGACCTTTGCAGTCATTCACTGATATTCAAAAAGCGAGGAAAATTTTAAGTTGCCCAACATTCATGTTCTTAGATGAGGTTAAACAGGCAACACTCTGCCTTCTTGTTTTAGCTCTCCTACTACAAAGGTCCTTTACATGGTTTACTTAGTGCCATCTTTTTCACATTTTTGTGCTTTTTGTTGGGAATTTTACATGGACCCCAAACATAGGGCTGAAGTGCTATCAAGTGCAAGAAGACGGTGATGTGCCTAATGCAGAAAATAGATATAACAGGCAAGTTTCATTCAGACGCAGGTTATAAAGCTGTTGGCTACAAGTTGAATATTAACAAATCAACAATGAGGTTAAATACTGTCTTTACATAGAAACACATAAAAAACAAGATTATATATTGATCAGTTGACAAAAATGTGACAGGGGTTCACAGGAAACTAATCCTGTGTTTTCCCTGTGAGCAATGCTGCAGTATTAGCTAATTCAGTGTTTGAGACAACTTTATAGAATATAACTACCAGCAAATAACAAGAATAAGTTATACAAAAAAGAAGTCACAGAAATTTAAAGAGCTTCAATTTTTTTAAGCTAGAGAAATGACCCTGAATAAGGTCCATCTCGAGTAGCTATTCATTTTTCAGTTAATGAATATAGATTGAGTTCTTCTACATGCTTGGTATAAAAGTGTTGCACAAATATGGACATTGCCCTGACTTTTTAAATGTTTGTGGTCCAGCAGGGAAGGGCCACCATTCATATATGCTGTATGATGCACAACCTAACTGGGGAAAACAGATGTAACCTAAATAACCACATTAATGAATTAATGATCTCAGACTTGGATAAGCAAAGAATATGGTTCTCTAACAAAAAAGTCACCCAACTCAGATGGAAGGTGGGAGATGAGGAAAGTATTCCAATCAGAAAACATGGTGTAGGCAAAGGCTTGTAGCAAGAGGGAACATAGCATTCTGTAGAAACTGTAAGAAGGACACCGTGCCTAAAGCATAAGAAAGAAAATAAAAATGGTCCAAAATAAAACTGGAGAGACAGGCAAGTGGTGAACCATTCCAGGCCTTGTAAGCCAAGCTAAAAGATATTGGTTTTATTCTGAGTGCAATTGGAAGCCAAATGGAAGGAAGGGTGATTATATTATTTACCCTAAAAGATCACTCTGGTTACAGTGTAGCCAAAGCCGCCCAGGGGTGGGGGTGGGGTGTCAAAATCAATATGGGTAGAACAGTTAAATTATCATAACCTCCCTCAAGTATCTCTTACAGTATAATTATAGCCTAGCAAGCATATAGGTGTAAGTATGCAAACTGGACCTTACATGGAGGGAAGAATAATGAGAAAAACTATGGCCATAATTAAGAATTTTGTATCTCTTATTCTAAAACTTATATGGGGTGCCTGCCAGGCTCAGTTGGTAGAGCGTTCAACTCATGATCTCAGAGTTGTGGGTTTGAGCCCCATGTTAGGTGTAGGGATTACTTGGAGATAAAATCTTTTACAAAATAAATAAATGAGTTAAATTAAAAATAAAAGTTATAAACCATGGAAATACCGTGCCTTCTTTTCTTTGCAAATATATATATGAAGTTCCTTTCAGATGCACACTTAATCTTCCTTACTAAGACTTCTCTTATTTTTCAAAAGGTAATTGACATCTCCATTCAAATGTATACTTCATCTTGTCATCATTCTCCTATTTGCGCAAAGTCTGCTTAAGTCACTGTTTGAAAGTATGCTGCAAGTATTGTTAGGACTATAAACACTTCCTTCCTCTGTGGATCCCAAAACAGGAAAGGAAGAAGGTGGCAGGGGATATTGAGTTATAATCATGAATTAAAGGTAACCCAGAAAACTCATTATTTGAGACATTTAGCTTTTGCCTGTAGAGGCTCTCGCACTTCTTCCCATTAGCAAATTTTTAAATAAATGGTAAAAGTTGTTATTTCCAAAGAGGATATGTGGAAGGAAAAGAGGATAAAGGAGGAGAAGCTGTAACAGGGAAAGGGTAAAGAAGACTCGTCATCTCCCATACCCATGTGACCTTGTCCAGTCTTCATTTGACCAATGATTATAAACAGACCTTTTTTTAAAAATATTTTGTTAATTTATTTGACAGAGAGATCACAAGCAGGCAGAGAGAGAGGAGGAAGCAGGCTCCCTGTTGAGCAGAGAGCCCAACGCGGGCCTCGATCCCAGGACCCTGAGATCATGACCTGACCTGAAGGCAGAGGCTTTAACTCACTGAGCCACCCAGGCGACCCTTGTAAACAGACCTTTTTAAGACAAGCAGAGAAATTTGAGCAAGGACTGTGCATTAGATGACATGGGGACATTTTGATGTGTGTGATAATGTGATGGTGACATGTAAAAAATATATTTAAATGCCATTATTTATTAGAGATGTATACTGGAGTATTTATGGGTAAAATGACACAAAGTCTAGGATTAGCTTTATAATGATCTAGAAAGGGAATAAGATAAATGAAACATGATTATCAAAAGATAAGTAATTTTTGAGTCTGGGTGATGGTATACAACAATTCATTATACTTTTCTCTTAACTTTGGTATATTCTTAAAAACTGAAGGAAAAGAGACAGAAGCCAGTATGCAGTGGCCAAGGAGTGACAGGGAGACCTTTTGAGACCATCTCAAAGTCTTTAGTGCATTTTTATTAAAAGCTAAGCTTTGCTTTAACTAGGATTCAAGAAATTAAACGAGTGAATGTATTTGTAGTTGCGGAGGGATTTTATGCAACCTCATTTCTCAGGAGACCATGGTCCAGGAACCGTAGAGGGTGACTAGAAACACAGCAGTCCCTGGACGAGCATCGAGCACCAGCCGGAATCCCTGCCATCCTGTAGGGATAGATAAAGGCAATAAGCAACAACCCAGGTGAATTTGTGGTGCTTGTAAAAATTCCTCTGAAGCCCCAGCACACACTTGGGGGGGCAAACCTGATAAAAGACCGCAGCTACAGTGTTGGGCTGAATGAGTGCACAGACTCAGTATTTGGGCTTCAAAGGGAAAAGCCATGCCTTGAGGCTGGACAACTGGGGAGCATAACACACACACACACACACACACACCCCTTAAAAGTACATATTGGGCCTCTCCTCATGCCCACATTGCAGTAGCTCTTTCTGCCCACAGGTCCTGTCCCCGTGCTTTAATAAAATCACCTTTTTTTGCACCAAAGACATCTCAAGAATTCTTCCTCTGCCGTTGGCTCTGGACCTCACCTACATTCAAAAACTACATCAGAATCCACAACCCCAAGATCATCACAACTAAACCAGCCAGACCCACCACTGCCACCCTCAATGCCTTTCTTAAGTTGATGAGGAAATCCTGTTCCATAACTACCTTGCCATAAACATGGGTTTCCCATACATGCCTGAAAAACTTTCCAAAAAAAAGTTGCAGTGATGAGGAGAGTGGACGGCCTACCACCTGCCTTCACCTCCACCACTACACACAAGCAGCGAAATTTCCCTCCTGGGACCTCCTTTCTGCAGACCTTGCCAAAAAGAGACCTCCCCTCAGGGGCCAGAGCAATCATGTGCCTACACTAAAGGGACCTAAGAGGGGACAGCTAATCTCTTACCTTAGTTCTGATTTGCCTGGTTTTGTAAGTATAAGAGCACTAAGAAACTATAAGGATTATCCACTCTCTTTACCCAAAATGTTTTGGCAGGAAAATTTGTAGAAAATGTATTTTACTATTTAGAACCTGTAAAATGGATTAATGTGATTCTGACTTAGCAATGTCTGAGCACTCACAAATTCAAAAATAAGTGTAGGGGACAAAATTTCCTATCCCAACATAAGCCTCCTGGGCATGTGGATTATTTCAGATTATCTTTAAGAAACAGAAGACTCAAGAAGTTTTTCCTTTTTTGCCTCCCTTGTAATGTCTAACAGAGTTTAGACAGAGGACCTGGTTCAGGAAGGGAGCCATCACCTATAGTGTAATATGAACTAGATAGGATAGAGAGGGATGAACCTAGCAAGGCCCACTTGATCTAAATCCACTCTATGTCCCATTGTTTTTGTATGGCCCAACAAACATGTTTCAAAACATTTACTCTTTCTCTGCTTCTTGTGAATTGAATTCCTTCCCTTAGAAGCCCCAGGCTCCTATCCCCTTCTCCTTAGGCCAGAATGACATAGAAACCTCACTTTTCCTGTCTTTGGAATCCCATTTCTCCATATATATGTAATTAAAATTTCATTTTTTCCTATTAATCTGTCTCATGTCAACTTAATTCTTACCCCAGCCAAAAGAACTTGAAGGGTAGAAGAAAATCTTTCCTCCCCAAAGTAAACCACACCATCCATCACAAGAATATTGAATGAGGGTGCCTGGGTGGCTCAGTGGGTTAAAGCCTCTGCCTTCAGCTCAGGTCATGGTCTCAGGGTCCTGGGATCAAGGCCCGCATCGGGCTCTCTGCTCAGCAGGGAGCCTGCTTCCTCCTGTCTCTCTGCCTGCCTCTCTGCCTACTTGTGATCTCTCTCTGTCAAATAAATAAAAAATAAATTTTAAAAAAAGAATACTGAATGAAAGGTAAATATCTCCAGGGCCTTGGTTGGTATCTTAAAAAATGAAATAATTAGTATAACAGTGACATATTAGTCTTCCTATGGGAATGCATGGTAAGAAACCACAAAGAATTTACATCACATATGCCCATATTTTCTACTTAAAAAAAGAAAAGATATAGCACAGTAAAATGTATGACTCCCGGAAATAATTAATAAATATACTTCTGACTTACATGGGTACAACTTCTAAGAAACTTCAAGGAATTATATCATCCCCATGCAGAATGTCTGCTTCTAGGAAAAAAAAGATAGATCTTTCCCCAAAAGATCAAATCACCACTTTTTATGAAAAGTCAGCTGAATGCTAACCAGATATTAAGGCTTCTAAATGTTTATACTCCTCTAGACCATAAGTTCCCTGATTTTGTCTTAAAGGGCCAAATAGTAAATATTTTTGGCTTGGCTGAATATATGGTCTCAGTCACAACTATTCACAGTTATGCCAAAGACTGACAATATGTCAACAAATGGATATGGCTGGGTTCCAATTATATTCATTGACGAAAACAGGCAGAGAGCCAGATTTGGCCCTAGGGCCATAGTTTGCTGACCTTTCCTCTAGAAATCACAGTTAATGCAAAACAAAGCGTGAGGAGTGGGGCAGTAAATACTTCCCACCTTTCTTCCCACATGAATCAGAATTCAGCAGTCTTGTTTTCTAGAACTGCTCTCTAGAAAAAATAGTACCTCAGGCAAGCAAACAAAAATCTCTCCTTTGTTTTGATTATTAGCATTCCAGATTGTTCCTCAGACTCTGTGAAGAAGTGCAGATGCAGAGAACATTTTCAGAGAAATCTTCTGTAACATGTGACTCAATCTCACTTTTAAAGGGATCCTCTTCTGGCTCAGAAAGTCATTTTAGCCTGAAGCACCACTTCTTATCTCAGAAGAAACCAAGTACCCGAGTGTCTTAGCCTGCCATCTTGTGGCAGATTGGAGTAAGGAAAGGGAAATCGTTGACGAAGACACACCTGGCTGGGGGAACGCCCACTTTGTAACAGCACTGGCAATATGTGCAAGATGCACAGGCCATCCAGGGAGCCAAAAAAAGCCACAGTCCCCTGTCCTCAAGGAGTTTACAATCTGTAGGACTGCATATATTTCTAAAAAAAAAAAAAAAAAAATGGGGCGCCTGGGTGGCTCAGTGGGTTAAAGCCTCTGCCTTTCGGCTCAGATCATGATCTCAGGGTCCTGGAATAGAGGCCCACATCAGGCTCTCTGCTCAGCAGGGAGCCTGCTTCCTCCTCTCTCTCTCTCTCTCCCTGCCTCTCTGCCTACTCGTGATCTCTCTCTGTCAAATAAATAAGTAAAATCTTTAAAAAAAAAAATTGTGGGGTGACTGGGCAGCTCAGTCATTAAGCATCTGCCTTTGGCTCAAGTCACGATCCTGGAGTCCTGGGATTGAGCCCCACATCGGGCTCCCTGCTCGGCGGGAAGCCTGCTTCTCCCTCTCTCATTCCCTCTGCTTGTGTTCCCTTTCTAGCTGTGTTTCTCTCTGTTAGATAAATAAGTATCTTTTAAAAAATTATACAAATATATGTAAAGTTACAACCATAGAAAATGGTCTAAAGGAGCCTTACATGCTGCCCTGAAGTGAATACAAGAGGCCCAACCTAGACAGGGAAAGCGGAGAAAGTTTCCCGCAGAGGAGATGATTAACATGAGACCTGAACAGGAACAGGGATTTCCCAGGTAAGAAAGTGAGGGAAGATGATTTCAGAGAAAGGGAACAATGTCTATAAATACTCTGCCACAGGCGGAAAGCAAGGGGGTTCTGGTGTGAGATAAGGCCAAGGAGGGAAAGAGAAGACAGACTGGAGAGAGCCTCACAAACCATGAAAATGAGGGGGTTTGCTTTATCCTATAAGCATAGTGAAACTATAACACACGGTCTTAAACAAGGATGACAAAATGAGACTTACATTTCAAAAATATTGAATGTGAATTAGGGTCCAGTCAGGATACAGAAACTACCCAGTAATTTGAACAGGGAAAATGTAAATCAAGACTTACTACTTAACAGGAGATTGAAGTAGTGAGGAGAATTCTAAAAAATGCAGGCACAGCAAACATAAGGAGCAGCCACTCCCCAAGCAAGGGCCTCCCTACTCTCAAGGTTGAGCCCCAGACCTTGCTGAAGAGGGAACCTCTGTGGCTCTCTGGGTGGCAGAAAAGTCACATGCTGCAGCTTGCAGCAAATGTCCCCGCTGGGTGGCAAGGGCAGCCCTTCAAAAACAGGTAATTCTCTGGAGGCACTCCACTATGAAACCACCTAAGGTGGGGGGCGGGGGAGGGGGTTTGTCCATGAGAAGTTTCTGGCTGCTGGGCACTGTTGGCCACAATACTCTACAGAAGCTGGGCTCAGGAACCTGGTCCTCAAGAAGCTGGGCACTGGAAAACCAGTGAACAATGCAGGAGACTAAAGAGAGTAGGACATCCCATCTAGGAAACAAAAGCCCTGGGGCACCTGGGTGGCTCGGATGGTTAAGCATCTCTCTTCAGCTCAGGTCAAGATTTCCAGGTCCTAGAATAGAGCCTGCTGAGCTGGGAGTCTTCTTCTCCCTCTTCCTCTGCCTCTCTCCCTGCTTGTGCGCTCGCTCGCTCTCTCTCTCTCTCTCTCTCTCTCTCTCTCTTTCTCTCTCTCTCTCTCCCCCTCTCAAATGAATGAATAAAATCTTGAAAGAGAGAGAAAGAGAGAGGAAGGGAGGGAGGGAGAAAGGAAAGAAAAAAAAAGCCCTTCCTCCTCCAGTGTCTCTCCAGTGCCCTCTACTGACAACGTTTAGCATCGTCCCTGCTGGCACAGGAAAAATATTCAAAGGACCCAGCAGAGCAAACAATCTGAAGCCAACATCAGCGGTTATATCCTCCCGAGGCTTGGCCAGAAGGACACAGACCCAGGCCCAAGAGATGGTAATACTTGTTAATCATTCAAAGGAACATGAAGAAACGCAACCACACTAGCTTGCACACATAGGAGTAGTTAGTATGAGCACGTACTGGGAGCTAATCGGCCCCATCCTCAACACAAGCACCACCCTAAACACAAGAGCACCACATGGACCTAACAAAATCTCTAACATAAGAAATAAAAATATTTTTTAGATTCCAACTGAGATAACAGGCCTGATGGGGCACCAGACCCTAAGTAACATCTGTTAACATGACTATACGAACCTCCAATCAACAGCGCCCACCTTCTCAGGAGACTCCTACCTCAAATTTTTGCCCTCCTTCATAAGCCATCATTTGTAAGCCATCAGGGATTTCGGGACTTCAAACATTAGTCCCCTATTCTCCATATTAATATATAGCCTCTCTTTCTTCACTGCAAAAGCTTGGTGTCAGTCTTTTATTGGCTCGCAGTGCGTGGAGCTGACAAACTCTCATCTGGTTCAGTTACAAACGCACAGTGGATCTGAAGCTAAGACTGGCCTCTATGTGGACAGCCTTCTAAAAGAGGAGCAAATAGGCCACTTTAGGAGCTACTAAGTAGCAGACAGAGAGGAAGAGGAGAGAGAATGGAGAATTGACAATAACCTATGAGGGGCTGGACAGAACACACTAGTGTGGGAACAGCTGGGTGGCTCGGTTGGTTAAGGGTCTGCCTTTAGCTCAGGTCATGATCCCAGGGTCCTGAGATCGAGCCCCACATCAGGCTCCTTGCTCAGCGGGGAGCCTGCTTCTACCTCTGCCTGCCACTCCTCTTGCTTGTGCTCTTTCTGTGACAAATAAAATATTAAAAAAAAAAATACACTAGTATGTTCCGCCATTGAAACTGCTTATGTCGCTCGGTCCTAAGACAAAAGACTGACAGCATTAGCTGCACTGAAGCAAATCTCTACAGACTAAAGGCACAGGAATGATATTGCTCCCAAGAGACAGACTTGCCGGGCTTACCAACCCCATCAGGGACAATCGAAGCTACACCTAATCCGTAGCAACATTACCAAAGTCAGGCTTACCCAAGCAGACCTCTGGTGTAGAGTTACTAGAGAAAAGTGAGCATGATTTGTAACAAAGCATCATTTCTATTTTTAAAAAACTTTTAAATGAATGATCCTTTTAATTATTATTATTTGAACAGAGAGCAAGCCTGATTTCTGGGGCTTCATACAGGTTTTCAATTCACCTGCTGTTTCAAGATCATCCGAGGCGGTGGGGGCAGGGTGGTAGGAAGGGTGCTAGGGTCCAGGTGAAGAGGGTAAAGCGCCACAGCTTATGTGTAAGGAATAATCCCTCAGTTCTCTGAAGCATTAATATCACCAGCTGGTAGAATTTGAACTGCTCGAGAAGTCAGGGTTGAAGGAAAATTATCAACAGCTAAAGTTTACTTAACACAAAAGCAAACAGGAGTTACGGCTCCTTCTGAGGAGTGGAACTGAGGGTGGGGAGAGAAGTGGGGCAGTCGTTTGTACAAAGCTCTTCTACATGGACGGAAGCTTTCAGATGAACAAAGTCATTTTATAACCCTGGACTGGAATTTAAAACATTCAAAGATTACTCTTGGGTCTGAAAGTGACTCAAGGACTTTTTATTATCTGAGAGTGGCGAAAGAAGTTATAGAACATGCCTGAGAGGGTCTGTGGGAAAAGAACAGTGTCCCTCTGCTGGCACTTCTTTGATCTCAGCTCTCTCAATGTAAGGGCACCCACAGGAAGTATGCTGAAAAAGAGCTAGTTTAGAATTGAACTCTGCTGGTAAGGAGGGCACTTGTGATGACCAATGGGTATTGCATGTGGTAAATCCCTACTCCTACCCCTGAAACTAACAGTGGAATTTAAACTGTTAATTTACCGGAATTTAAATTAAAAACTTGAGGGGGGGGGGAAGAATTGTGCTCTGCCTGTTCAGTGGAACTGGGATTTGGTCTGAATCAGGGGTAGCCTTGGTTTCTGATATAGAGCTTACCAAGCTCCTTTATTCCATAAATGTTCTCCTTGTTCCCTGCAGAGTGGTTCTGATAATGCTGTAACATCAAACCAAAACTCTTGTTTTGGTGGCATTAATCAATATATCAAAATATTTGGAGGCATGAATCAATAAAGAAACAGACCATCCTGCTGGTGAGTTTGCAGAGGAGGACTTGGCTAAAAACCTCGAAACCATCACACTGCCCATAAAGAAGATATAAAAGGGTAAGAACACAGTCTGAAAGGAGATGGAGGATTTCCTTAGAGCCCACCTCCCAACCAAAGGTGGTGAGTATGAGGGGTTTGCTTCTAACTTGAAGCTTAGCAGAGAGGAGCTCGGCAGGATCCCCCAGAGAGTTTGCAGTTGAGGAGTCCCAGTGGATTGCTGTCTTGACTCCCATCTGGGAAATATGGAAATAATGGTGACTTCCAGGTGTGGCGAATCCTCAGGGCTGAATCTTTTTCTTGTGAAGCGCTTGTAAGAGGTTCCTCGAACCTCCCGCAATGCCTCTCATCCAGCAAGCCGCTCAACTTCCGCATCTACTAATACAGCTTCTTCCCCCTCTGCTGAGGTCTCCTCACCGCTGAGAAAGGCCCTTAGGAGAGTTCTTATCCAAGTGACCACCACGCCGGCTCCCTACCGCAGATCCACCTGGCGCAAACACAACTCCTTCATCATTGCCCTCCTCCTAAGTGCAACTGGTTCCTAAATCTAATGTCACCTATGGGACAGTAATTGCACCTGCCCACCCACAAAGCTTTGAATGAACAGCGTGACTGCCAGCCATAAGTAACAGCTCAAGAAAACATTAGTACTTAGACTGTAAACAGACCAACATACACACTCTCTAAACTTCTGGCTTACACTGGTGTAACCGCAGAATACTGCATCGTAAGTACATAATTGCCTTTTAATTAACGAATTCCCTATTGGTAGACGGTTAGATCGCCACCAATTTTTTATTAACTCAATTCCCACAAATCAAACCGTAGGATCACGTGGGGCTCCAGTCAGGCGCAGAATGGGGACCCTGACGCTCGGGAGACAAACGCAGCGTCGCATCCCGGCGCCTGCGCGCTGACGCAGACCCCACCACCACCCCCTCCGTCGCACCAGCAGTGCGCACGCGTCACCCAACGCGTATTTCGCATCCAACTTCCCCATTCCTGTCGCTTCCTTCAAGAAATGCAGTCTTCACTCCTCCGGCTTCCTTGTGGAACCTGTTTCAAGATGGTAGGCGTGGCTTCTGGAACAAACCCGGTTCTGGAGGGCACGCCCCTCCACGGCACGCCCGCCCAGAAGAGTGCCCTTCCCCGCCTACCTGGGGGACTGGGCAGGGCTCCAGGGAGGCAGGGAGCCTATCAGAACCGAGGTCCCGCCCCCTTCGCAGCCCCAGCTCTAGATAGGTGGGGTGGTATTGTACTTGAAGATTCCTTGTGGTGGCACCTGGGTGGTTCAATTGGTTAAGCGACTGCCTTAGGCTCAGGTCATGATCCCGGAGACCTGGGATCAAGCCCCACATTGGGCTCCCTGCTGTGGGAAGCCTGCTTCTCCCTCTTTCACTCCCCCTGCTTGTGTTCCCTCTCTGTGTTTCTCTGTTAAATAAATAAAACCTTAAAAAAAAAAATTGTTGTAAAGTACTAAGAGTTCCTGATACTTAAAGAACGTGTAATTTGTAGCTACTGTTACCTCTCTCATTTGGTCTACTCATTTGCCTTACGCCTTAATGATTTGGCTCCACTTCAAGGTTAATTTTATGTGTTCAATCCTCTTTGAACTTTTCTCAGGAACTTTTAGTTGTCACTCCTGTAGCCTCCACTTTATACTTTTCTAACTGGACGTTCTCTTTCTCTTCCAGCCCATCTCCCCTATCATTCATATATATAACTATCCTCATGTTGTCTTGGATCCTCACTGCTATCTCCACCTCTCCTCGTTTTTCCTATCTCATGAAAACTGTAGAAGTTTACCGTACCCATCTCTTCTTCCCACCTACCCCTTCACCTGGGTTTCTTGTACCCACACCACTAAAACTGTCCCCAGCAAGTGCCATTAGATACAATAAACAAACATTTCCATGCTGCGCTCTTACATCAACAAACACCGATCACTTATCTGCCGCAAGTTTGTCTTCCTTGTTCTGTCTCCCTTTTCTGGTTCCCAGGTCACACTAGTCGTGTTTCTTTCATTCTTTCATAGGTGAGCTCCGTCATGTCACTGTTTTGCAGTGTCAAATGACCCTAATTCCATACCCTAGCCTAGATTTTTCTTCTGAGGTTATCTCACAGGAACCTCAGACTCAACACCTCTCAAACTTCCTTTTTCAGCAAACCTGCTTCAGTTTCTGTATATTTTCATTTTCCTGTGCTCCTCATCTCGGTGGATGACATCATGTGCTATCTCAAGCGAGAAATGTAGTGGCTACCTTAGATTCCTCCCTCTCCCTCATGCCCAGTTGTGGATCTGTTTTCTTGGGAATAGATTCTTGAGACTTGAGTGTAGATGGTTTGGAGTGGGGGGGGGGGGGTTGCTCTCAAGAATAGCACCAGTGAGGACTGAGGGAGGGAGGATGAAATGGGGGGAGTTAAATAGTTAATGCAGCTAAAACAGTGCCTTCAGCCAATCCTATGGAGACCTGGAATGGCCTTTCAAAGTTGTTCGACACTGAGGCAAAGGGTAGAGCACATACTCCCTAATTAACCTGTCACTGATGTGGGCTGCTTTCAGGAAGGGATGTGCCTTAGGTGGGGTGGCTCTCTGTACTGAGGCCAATTCCTATAGAGGCTCTAAGCTGTAAAAGGCATCGGCCATCAAAATTCTCAGCATCTGGAGGGGTGTGTGCTTTGTCTAAAAGAGGAAAACCACACACACCACAGAACCCACTACATACTTAGTCACCAAGTGTTTTACCAATTTCTACATTTTAATATCAAGCAAGATCCCTCCTTCTTTAGACTACTCTCTTTACTATTCAAAAAATATATATTTGAGTCTAAAAGCACTAGGCACTGTGGCAGGAACAAAGTAATGGATGAAGCAAACATAGTTTCAGTTTTCAAGATGTTTAGTCTAGTTGGGAAGTGAATAATCATCCAAATATGTACTTTAAAACTGTAAGTGTTCTGAAGAAAAATTAAAACTGCAGAATTTCAGAATTGTGCAACATAGCCATAATAAAAATAAATAAAGGTGCAGAATGTTATGAAATCTTGCCCAGCACAGTGGGGTGGAGGCAGGGGAAGTTTTCCTGAAGAAATGTCAAAGACAAGTGGAGATTTACCAGGTGTGTGCTTGGCTATTGAACTGGAAAGAGGGCAAGAGGTGTGGACAAGATAAGGAAACTGCTTTGCAAAGTCTTGCCACAGATGGAACAAGGCACTGGAGGACCTGAAAGACCAGCACATCTGCAATGCAGAAAGTGAGAGGGAAAAGCATTAAGAGATGAAAATGGAGATAGGCAGGAACCAGGTTCATGCAGAGGTAGATATTTGGGTCTTTTTTCCTACAACTAATAAAAGCCACTAAACAGTTTTAATCTCGATATAGCATAAATGCTGTACCTTAGTTAAGCAGAATATTCAACCATCTCAATGTAGATAAAATGGATCATATACACAAAAGGGTTAAAAAGCTAAATTCAACGAGGATATTATTATTACAATAGCCTGCTTCTCTACCTCTAATGGCTACTTGGTTCCTCTGAACAGTAACTCATAGCTGTTTTGGACTGATCACTAAATGCCAGTGTGTTAATCCCTTTGCATAAACAAAATGACTTAATAAAGCATCTTTATGTAGTGTGTACTATTTAGACATTGAGATAGAGAGTGCAACTTGTAAAAGTTCTCGAAGCCAGTAAATGGTAGAATAAGACATGAAGCCAGATGTCTAATTATAAAACTAAAGCTATTGACTAATACACCGAAATATCCCACCTAAACTTTAGAGACACCCAACCTCACTTGACCTGAGTATTTCCATACTGCCTTGAAATTCCTCCCATCATGGCCAACTCATGAGATCAGAGTTTTATACTATTTTGTACATCAGTGTCCACCAAACCCCATGCAGCAAACCAAAGGTTACCTTTTGAGGGCCACCTCTAGAACCAGAGCACTTTCTCCTGGTTGATTCCACTGGTCATGACTTATTATTCCCTCCTCATTAGCCTATGATTTTGATGCTCCAATCTTCTGGCAGCTAAACCCAACAGCTTTTAAAAAAATATTTGCTAGAAAAACACAAACTTACCTGAATATGACCCAAATGAAAACAAGAAAGCAAATCTGTAGTCTTGTCCTAATAATAACTATTTTATTATCCTGTTTTTATGTCTATGTTAAAGCTCACCCTCTATTCCTAACCAAGCGCTATTACGTTCCAATCTGGAAGTGTATAAAGTTATGAAAGTGTCCACTAGATGTCAGTCTTGAGCTGCAACGGGGTTTACTGAGCTGGGCCAAGCACTAAGCTGTGAAGGAGGGAGCATGAACTGGAAAACGTTTGGAGTTTGGGTGATTTCTTTTGCAGTGTAATTATAGTTGGCTCTTTGTACCAACACCACAGTTTGATATTTCAACAGGTATAATTAGACCAATACATTAGATCGTGTCACTTCTGCTCAACACGGTCCAATATGCCTCCTTCTCATTCAGAGTAAAAACCAAACTCTACCACAGCCTGTAACACCCCTCTTCCATTCCCATCCTCACCACTTCAACAACACTGTTTCCTGAACCCATCTAATCAGGACACTGTAGCCACCTTCTCAAGAGACGCCCTCCCGGACATCCTTTGTAAAATGGCACCCAGCCTGCACCACAACACCCATAATGCCCCACCCTCTCCCCCACTCTGACTTATTTTTCTTCATAATACTTATCACCTAAATATTACATTTACTTACTGTCAGTCTCTCTCTGGAATGTTAGCTCTCTGAAAGCAGCAACTTTTTTCTTATTCACTGCTTTATTCCCAGAGACCAGAATAGTACCAGGCTTATAGAAAGTGTTCAGTTAAATACCACATAAATGAATTGCCTTAATTCAAAGATACTCAGAAAAGATCTCTACTTCTGAGTCATTTGTTTTCATTCAGTAAATACGTATTAAATTACCTAATATAAAGAAGGCATTGAATTATGGGATGTATGAGAGACATTATCTTATTACTATGAAGCAAAGTCTCTTCTAACATCTCAGAGAATGCATGCATAATATTTAAAAGGTTTTACAAAAAGAACTATATGACAATCACAGCTGGCCTCTGTGGAAAACTCTGGAGCAACAAAAACATGATGCATGCATTCTCTCTAGGCATATTTACTACCCACCCTGCCTCCAAACAGAAGATCGTTCAATTCCTAAACCCTGAAAGTGTTTTCTGCAGAGTAGCTTTTCTTTGTGGGTAACCCAATTCCGTTCCCCTGCATTTGAAAACCACTTACATTGCTTTGTCCTCAATAACAAAAAACAAAAACAAACAAACAAAAAACTACCCAGTTACCTTTTGCCAGATTATTCAGTAGGTACTATTTAAAGGTGTTCCTGGCTTTGATCTTTAATTGGAAGCTGAGTTGTATTTTTGCCCAGGAGACTCAATTAAGTTTGATGATTTCCATTTTCATTCTCTTTCCTATACCTCATGCCCTTGGGGGGAAAAAAAAACAATCACTGTCCTTTCTGGGGAAAAAAAGAGTGATAGTCAAGAAAAATAACCCACCATATACATATGGTCTGGGCTCCATCAAACCATTAGGAGTAAATAATTCAGGCTTCTCTAGACCTAAACCAATTATCTGGTCCTTTTCCAGCCCCTCTAACCTCACAGACGTGGTCATTCTGGAGGGGAAGAAAAAGAAAAAGGAGGGAGATGCTTAAGCAGATTATCATCACTGGAAGATGATACTTTTTTAAGAAGTACACTTAAGTAAATCTTGAGTGATTTTACTCTCCAACACAGGTTTGCTGGTAATGCTGCTCCTGTTTAATATAAGAAACATAAGGAGTTTCAAGTAGGGAACATTTTGGTGCACTTTCCTATGGATACAACCTCTAGCCTACTTGGATATTTCCTCCCCCTGCTGAAGAAAATTTAGTTGTTTCTTTACAGCTGACAAGCACAGGAAAGTTTCTCTCTGAAATCTTCTCCATTGCTTTGAACTACAGCCAAGGACATCCCATACATAATCCTGATAATTTATTTCTTCTCCTTATGGAAATATTCCAAATAAATGTGGCCACTTGAAGGTGCTAATACAATTAAAATGACAAACTCATTTCAGTGGATTTTATTTTACCTTAAAACAACATATCTACATAACCAATTTGTGGAGAATTTAAAGCTTAGTTTAGATAAAAGGCCTATTGAGACCCTGGTAAGTTATGAATATTAACCCCTAAGATTTCAAGGATAATTTGGCTGCTTTACAACAGTATGCTCTAGGCAAACTTCAACCAGGAGTAATACCTTAATGAACTCACATCAAGAAAGTGAACCGAACTCCTCAGACTACAGTGCTCATTATAGTTCTAAATTTAAACATAGAACAGTATTTATTGTTTCTCTTACTTTTAAGTGAATGATATCAAAAAGGTTAAGAAACCTGACAATGTTTGAGGACAGAGAATTCCTGCTCTTACAAAGGTAATGGTAGTCACAGACTGACCAGGAGAAATTTGTTCTGAAAATGAGAGCCCAAGAATTGTTCAGAAAATAGCTTAATTTAGAAGGTAGCCAACTTCTTTACCCACTCCTTTCTTCAAAGTCCAACTGCCCCAATTTTGTCATGAAAACAAGTTCACTTATCTGTACTCTATCTAACAACCGTGTTTCTCCAGCCTTCCCCTCTGGGCTATGACCTACTTGCCTGAGACCCTCCCCTTGGTCCTACCAAGGAGATGAGCACCTCAATTCAACATGTCCAAACTAGACCTACAAGGAGTAGCAGCTACCTTCAGGGGGCTGTTTAACTCTGCACTTTAGGCCTCAATAGCACAAACCAGGCTGTGGCTTCAAACTGGACCACATGTTCTGGTGTGGTGGGTTTTCTAGCCGAGAGTCCGGTCTCTCTGCCTCTTGTCTCCTTGCTACTTGCTCACCTGAGGGGAGCGCTTCTATTTCCACTGCTCCCCCTGGGTAAGCACAGGAGGCAGGCCTATTGGCTTCACTGCTAGCTGATGGAATGAACTCTGCTTCCACTCCACAAACCTTCTCTCCCTACTGCCACCTTAGAGCAAGAGGGCAGAGAAATCTCCTGTCTTAGTCTAAGCCACGTTTTCCAACAGAATTTACCAGATGCTCTACATTTGAGATTTACTGGACCTTTGCCAAGCCAGGAATAATGACACCTTGGTCTCCATCTTGCTGGCGATCCTCATATGAACTATTTTTAAAATTTTTTTCCCATAACCTAGCAGCCCTATCCCTCCCCTCCAGCCCCCCAGCAACCCTCAGTTTGTTTCCTGAGATTAAAGAGTCTCTTATGGTTTGTCTTCCTCCCTGGTTCCATCTTGTTTCATTTTATATGAACTCTATTAACAGCCAGATCTTTGGAGAAAATCAAATGGGTTGCATCTGACGCCATCTTTAAACCCTTAATGCATTTGTGATGCCATGACTCACATCTAACACAACAGACAGCAGGGAATTAGATTTGCAACCACACTACCCACAATGAGATTGAACCATGCAGCTGGGAATAGCCACATGTAACTGGGTAACTGGCCTTGGTCAGTGTGCCAGGTGTAGAACAGCTACAGTATCAGCTGCTGTGACACCATCCTGTCAATCACAGCTCTAACTGGAATTTAGGGGCCCAAACAACAGGTATTAGAAAAAAAGAAACAAAACACCTCCCTTCTAAGAATCAGGAGAAGTTTTTCTTTGGACCATAGAATGAGCAAGTAGAAATCTGGCCTTGAGCAAAGGTGAAGATGGGAGAAGTTCTCACAGTAGCCTTAAAGTAAAAAGACAATGCTGCTTCTCAAGGACTCTGGAGTCCCAGTAGATAGAACACACTTGCTGGAGCCAGGAAAGGATCACTTCAAATCAGGCTTTGCTTCAAGCATGGGTGAGAACCATGATGGCTAGATGAGGCAGACCTCTAGTGTGGTAACTTATGGAGCACAAGCACGGCTCCTCTTCGGTATTCAGGCCAAGCCAAGAGATCAGGGACCAAAGCTGTCAGAGCAGAGAGTAAGAGGAGCATCAGGAGAATGTGGTCTTAAAATCCCTGGACAGAGTATCATATTTCCTTTCTCAATGAATGGCGTAACCACTTGCTTCATTTGCTCCTCCATCACAACTCACATCCAAGTTTATCCCATTCACAGTTCTGCTTATGTTACAGGGCAGGTACTACTCTCTCACCTAGGAAAACACAAGGGCCCTAGTAACTGGTCTGCCTCTGGTATGGTAATAAGGGCATCCTTTTGTAAACATAAATCATGGCACTTCATGGCTTAAAACCCATCAGTGGGAGCACCTGGGTGGCTCAGTTGGTTGGGCGACTGCCTTCGGCTCAGGTCATGATCCTGGAGACCCGGGTTCAAGTCCTGCATCGGGCTCCCTGCTCGGCGGGAAGCCTGCTTCTCCCTCTCTCCCTCCTTGTGTTCCCTCTCTGGCTGTGTTTCTCTCTGTCAAATAAAAGAAATAAAATCTTTAAAAAAAAAAAAAAAACATCAGTGGCTCTTTATGGCCTTTAATGTAAAACCCAAAACACTGACACAAACCTCTATAGCTGAATCTTGCCTTGAATTCTGTTATTTAACTGATTCTTCATTAGTCCTCAAATGGCAACTGAAGCATCATTTTCTCTAGCTTTGCCTGGCAGCCCCTAGCCCGCTTGTTAGATGCTCTTCCTCTGTGGTCCCATCATCCTTTCTGAGGTTCCTATCACAACACTGGATTACCTAACTTCTCCACCAGGGGAGAACTCCTTAAGTGCAGAAACCATGTCCTCATGATATTTAATGATAGCTAGCACATGGGAGGCTCCCCCAAATGCTGGCGACCCAAAGAGGAATAAAATACAGTTCCCGCCGTTGTGAAGCATAGTCTAGTCTAGAAAGCAGTTAAACAAACTGGAATACAATGTAAGTGTTATGACAGATGATCAGAATTCTATACAAAGCATCTTCCATCCCTACAGTTCCATCATCTTATACACAGCACTAGTCACGTTGCTGAATTTCTGCTTGACTGTCTCCCAGAAAACTGTAAGCCCAAGACAGGGTTGGGAAAGTGGAAGGGAGGGGGAGACACAGACTGCGTTCTATTCATCTTTGAATCCTCAGTGCCTCGCATAAAAGCTGGCATATAAAGGTGCTGTATATATTGAATATATGCACTAATTAATCATACCCTTCCTGGGAAGACTGGGCGGTGACCAAAGAAAGCAAAAATGAGGAAACTGACATTACCACTGAACTTGAGAGTCGTCTCCCAGAATGAAAGGGAGACAAATGGCATGCGCAAAGGCATCAAGAGGCAGAGCAGCTGGGGGAGGGGAGGGGCTGGACAAGCACAGTTGGTTTTAGAAAGATGTGCAACGTAAATTCAAAGCCCGAGTATATTCTACTTCTCCACTCCGTCCTCTCAGAGATCCCTGGATGTCTTAAGACACACAGTGGAGAGGTGCTTATCCCAGGTCCCCTATCTACCTATGAAATACACTGAAGAATTCGGACCTGGTAAGGACAGCTACAAGTCCTCATGGGTCACATAACTCAGAGGTAGTCGGTCACCAGAATTATACACAAAATTCAGCATTAAGCTTTCTTTATTTTTCATTCATTACAGATGCAACAGCATGCCCAATATTCAAATAGAATTGAGGATGAGACCACAGCCATCATTCCTCACAGTCTTGACTTAAATATGCCAGAGCAATCTATTTTAGGAATGTAAAATGTATTTTTTTAGTAGGGTTCAATAAAAGAAGCTATAGAAAGTATGTCTCAGGGAAAAAAAAAAAAAAACCCACTCAGTAATTTGGGCCTGGAATAGAACTGTACAGCTAATGATGATTCTGTGAAATATTTTATGTAATAGAACCCAAGTTCTTTACCTGAGTCACAATGAACTTCAGGCTTTGTTCTAAACTAAATCTTAAATGTGTATAAAAGGTAAAGAATGAAGTCAAAATGAAAATACGGTACTTCAGTTCGCATTTTTAATTTATGAAAACTTGTTGAAAAGAGAACACACAAACACACCCCAACACATTCCCAGCAAGCCAGATTTTCATGCTTCTCTCACCGCTATTTCACTTTTGGCCTGTTTTTTAACGAACGAGCCAGAACCAGGCCACCATACACTCTCAGAGGAAATCCCCCGGATCTGAAATGTGTAAGAGACAGAGCCGCACCACCGAGGCTTTATGCCCTTGGTGTCTATGAATGTTGCACAATTTTGCCCCATAAAAGGAAAAAAAGATCAATCCTGCTCAAGTTTTTATTGAATAAATTATTTAGAATCTAACATGTATAACTTCAAAAACACAAAAGAGAAAAGTAAGCATAAAATCTGTTCTGTGTTGTCTGAAACTTAAGAACTAAGGAAGAATATTCTTTGCATTAAATGGCGATGTATGATTTACAGTCTGTAATGATTAGACACTCTTTACATCAAGAAAACAGGGTGAAAAGAGAAACAATAATGAATGTGAAATTGAGAAATACCCTAAATATGGTGGAAAATGTCAAGAGACAGAAGCAATATGGAGGGGAAAATCCTACTACCAAGAAAGAAGTATAAGGTTTCAGTGACACTCCGGTAACATTCAACTTTGTTTCTGGGGTTGTTCGAAGTCTACTGGGATGAAGAGTTGACCAGGTTATAATGCTTTCCACATCAAAATTCAAATGCATCTCTATGGGAAAAGTTCTATAATGTCAAGTCTGGCGATATCATAGGGCAGTAAGCAAATAAACTTCACAAAAATTCCTTGACAGTAATATTTGCAGGAAAATATTTTAGTCCAATTGATACTTATTCTGCAAAGGGCTAGAAAAAAGGCTTTTAACTTCTTATATTCTTCTTAACTTAAAACATATCTATTATGGGAAGGGTTACTACATCAAATTCATGCTATGTAATTTGCATGCATTATTAGTAAAAACATTTACAAATAGGATATCAACATCAAACTTTATATTATCTTTTTGAAATTCAAATTTATTATGGCTTTAAGGAAATATGTGATGAGGCATCCAAGCTCTTTCTAAACTACAACATTTTTTAAATTGTTCTTTTCAGAGAATGTTGTAAACACTTTAGTGTTCAATATAAAAAGATAATTGAGATGCACAATTCATGATTTTATGTATTCATGCAGAGTGAAGAGAAAATGATGTTGAATCAAACTCCCAGACCCAAATATCTGGGTAACTGAGTCAAATGCTTTAAGATTGACTTGTGTGTGTCTGTCTCTGTGTATCTGTGTATATTTATTATAATTTTTAACTACTTTAGGAGCACCCTGAATTGATCTGAAAGCTGCCTGTCTAAACTCTTCAAATTCAACATTTCCATAATTTCTTCCCTGTTACAAAAACAGACGATTTAAACATCCCAGAGGTGCAGAACCAGTAGTACCATTTCTCTCCTTAGCAATAATATGTACTTCCAGACTGGCTCAATCTAAAGCTAATGGTTAAGTGGAATCTGGCTTCCTCCCAAACCAGCTACAATGAATTCCTATGATCCTTATTTTAGACAGACAGGCCCTGAGGGGTTCACCCTGGAAAACAGAGACACAGTGTCATTTCCAAACCCACTGCATCAGGAAAGACTTTAGAAAGGCCTCTTGAAGACGCACAGTCATAATTTTATGCTTCATGCAGCTCAAAGATTGCTCTAGTCAACCACAGCTCTAAATCAAAAGAAAATTAGAAAAGGCATTCCCAGGAAACATTTTAAGACCCTACCCAAGGTTGGATTTTAGTCTTTAACAAAAAAGAGGTCACCCAAACATTTATTTTTCATTCCTTATTCTGTGAAAAAGCTTCTGAAGACCAGCTTTAGCTTCTGTCCAACCTAGGTCCTCAATGCTTAATGCTCAAATCTTTTTCAGAAGGTATAATTATTTCAAATCTGTTTCAGAGGAACCAGTGGGGTTTGTTTTCTCTGAATGTGCTCTCTATTCCCCTAGAATGTGAAACATTTCCTTTGATTATGGCAACAGTCCTCTGAGATTAGAGAGAAATACCATCTCCATTTTACTGATGAGTTTATTAGCAGGTGACTGGCCAAGAGGCTTGGTATAAGCAAAGCTATAATATCAGAACAAAATTTCAGGTCCAGAACTTCAGAGTTTTTATGCAAAAGCATCAAAAAGATGTGTGACTACTAATTGACTAATAAATCTATTGAACACGTGGACGATATAATGCTCACACAGGTTATTCCCTTTTGAGCTTGGCCACAAGATCCATATAGAACAAAATTGAGAGTTTACTTGTAAATGATGGCTACAAATTTGCCCTTCATATGTTTTAGACACCAAACACCTAAATGGCCCTCCCCAAGAAACTACTTTCCTGCTGGGCAAGAGAAAAGTACTTAAAAATCCACAGCTGCCGTGAGAATGACTTAGAAGAGAAAGTTGATAGAATCATATAACCCCAGGGGAGAAAAACGAATTCCCAAGGAAGTTATAAGGAAATGTATAGAATACTTGTGTTATCTTTAAGATTTTAAATTTCAGAAATAAAACCAACCATATTATTCATGTTTTCCTATGAACGAATGTAAATGACCACACTATTTTATAAATGTAAATGACTATACTACGTCATCAACATAAATGACTGTACTCTTTAAACTAGAACCTTGTGATTGAAGAGACTTATACTTATGTTTAGTTCCTCTTTATGATTACTGCTTTAAATCTAGCAAAAGAGATTCATCATCCTCCACTTTCACTTGGGGTTTAAAAGTAACTTTCAAAGGCTCAGGAGTTGGGATCTCCCCTCCTTCTTGGGGAGGATACACCGCCCTGGCCTCCTCATGGTCTGTCTCACTGAGCTCCTCCGAGTAGAGCTCACTGATGGGGCCCAGAGACTCGCTTCTGGCAATAATGTCCACACCCATCTCCCTGACCTCCTCCGCATCTTCACCCACAGTTCGGTCTTTACCTTTTCGAAGGCTACGCATCTTAAAAGCTTCCTTTGAGGGAGCCGCATTAGAAATGGATTTCTTAAATCTTTCCCCTGACTGTTTCAGCCTCTCTCCCGACTGCCTTAACCTTTCTCCTGACTGCCTTAGCCTTTCTCTCCTCTCTGGGGTCACTATTCTAGTTCTAATTCTGTTCACTTTCTTGTCAAAATTCTGCCGTGTCTTCTGCATGTTTTCTTTGGAAAATGCCTTTTTGATATTATCAATGCGCTCCTTGCCTGACTTTCTAAGCCTGGCAGATCTACTTTCTTCAACATAATATTCTTCATCTGAAGACAGATCTATTGGAGGGTCAAAGACATCCTCATCCATCTCTTGATTCTCGGTGAGGCTTCTGTCTTTAACAACAGACAGGGATGTCGGACACTGAATCTCCTCCTGAAGGAGAGAAAAAGAAAGTACGTTAGATATCAATTCTTTCGCCTTCTGGCCACACCTTTTCCATCTCCTCCATGGGCAGGGCATCCTCTGCCTGCTCCTTAACTGTTGGTTTTTCTCAGTTTCTCTCCTCTTGTCTCTTGTTGCTTCATCTCCCAAGCTCAGCTGGAGCACACTGATCCACTCCTCTGCTTGCAGATCCAATGGTAAGCAAACAAACAAATATTTTATCTTCACCCTTCCCCTTCTCCTAAGATGACACACAATTCTAAATGGCAGAGAGATGTTACGTGGGTGTAACAGACACACACCTCAAACTTAACATTAACACGTCCAAGGGTGCCTGGGTGCCTCTGCTGGGTAAGCATCTGACTCTTGATTTCAGCTTAGGTCATTTTTTTTTAATATGTTATTTATTTATTTATTTGAGAGAGAGAGAGAGAGAGAGAGAGAGAGAGAGAACGCGCACACAAGCAAGCGCTAAGAGAGTACAAGCGGGGGAGGGGCAGAGGGACAGAGAGAAGCAAACTCCCTGCTGAGCAGGGAGCCAGAAGTGGGGCTCAGTCCCAGGACTCCAGGATCATGACCTGAGCCAAAGGCAGATGCTTAACCAACTGAGCCACTCAGGGGCCCCTCAGCTCAGATCTTGAACTCAGGAACCTGATCAAGCCCTGCATTGGGTTCCATGCCGGACATGGAGCTTACTTAAAGAAATAAATAAAAACAAATAAAAATTTTAAAAACTTAACATGTCCAAAAATTAAGGTCCACACAGAGTCCTCTCCACACCTGCTTCTTTTCCTGGGCCTCTCAGCACCAATACTCCTCTAGATGCGACCCAAATAGAAATCTCAGAATTTTCAACCCAAGTATTTCCTCTCCTTCTCATCCCATATCCAACAGGTCACCAAGCACCATTAATAACACTGCTTAATAACCCCTGCCCCCTCCGTCTTCCTCCTTGCCTCTACCAATGTCTTAATTCAGGTCTCTGTCATCTCAAGCCTGAACTTAAGCAATAATACGTCTACCTCCAAAGCATCACCTAAGTATTTCCTGGAAAAAATATCTAAAGCATAGCTCTGCTCACACCCTTCTCTACTTTAAAACTTCTGGGAACTCAACAATACTCACAGGAGAGTTCAGTTCTTTAATATGAATAGAAGGCTCTTCAGCTTGAGCTAAACCTACTTTCAAGTCCAGCAACACAACCACTCTGTTCCTCACAGTGTTTTCATACCTTTGTGTATTTTTACTACTTTTTCTTTTTGCTTAACTTTTAATGCCTTTCACTCCTTTTCAGCTCTGTCAACAAAATCTTCAAGAATCAATTCAAACGTCCCCAACTTCCCCTCAAGAAGCTAATTCTTTCTCCAATTTACACCAGAGTAACATGTACATACCTCTACTTACAACACTTAATCACTGTTTGAATTGAACTGGAACTCGACTCCTTTATGTACTGAGGCCTTCACTGAATAATAGGTTTGGTGAAAGCAGAGATGTGTCCTATGTTTTACACTCAGTATCTATCAGACAGCCTTGTACATAGTAATTATACTCAATAAATGACTATTCAATCAAATAGGGCCTATAACTTCATTCAACAGTTTCTAAGCACCTACCATGCTCCAGTCAATGTTCTAGGAACTGAGAGCCTCCTATGAAGAAAACAGAGTAAAAGAGCTTATATTCTTGTAGAGAGAGAAATAAACAAGTTAATATATAGTCTATTGGATGGTGATAAATGCTAAGGTGAAAAATAAAGTAGGGAAGGGGAATATACAGTGGCTAAGGAAGATGCTTAGAAAGTCCTCACTGGGGCTCCCGGGTGGCTCAGTGGGTTAAAGCCTCTGCCTTCGGCTCAAGTCATGATCTCAGCGTCCTGGGATTGAGGCCCACATTGGGGGGGGGGGTCCTCTGCTCAGCAGGGAACCTGCTTTCTCCTCTCTGCCTGCTTCTCTGCCTGCCTGTGATCTCACTCTCTGTCAAATAAATAAATAAAATCTTAAAAAAAAAAAATAAGGTGGCATCCTAGCCTAGACTGGAAGGTAATGCATATATCTGGGAGGAAAACCAAAATGGCAAGGAAGGTAGTATGGTGGGGCCAGAGAGATCAAGGGGCAAGAGGAGAAGGAAAGAGGGTAAGAGAGGTAGTAGGAGGACCAGCTCATGCAGGGTTCTATATCCAATAATAATGACCATGGCTCTTATTCTGAGTTTGATAGGAAACCCTTTTATTTTTTTTAAGGATTTTATTTATTTGAGAGAGAGAAAGCGAGAGATCATGAGTTGGGGGGAGGAGCACAGGGAGCAGCAGGTTTCCCGAGCAGGGAGCCCAATGTGGGGCTGGATCCCAGGACCCTGGAATCATGACTTGAGCTGAAGTCAGACAGTTAACTGACTGAGCCATCCAGGCGCCCCTTCCACATTTTTATCCTGAAAATTCTTTTCACTGAACTGGCACCCCTGATAGGAAGCCCTTTTAAAAGTTTTGAGAATAGTGACATGATTTGACCCATGCTCTAGAAGGATGGTTGAAAACAGGCCCTAGGAGGTGAGATAAGAAGCAAGGAGGGCTGGGACGCCTGGGTGGCTCAGTTGGTTAAGCGACTGCCTTCGGCTCAGGCCATGATCCAGGAGACCCGGGATCGAGTCCCACATCGGGCTCCCTGCTCGGCGGGAAGCCTGCTTCTCCCTCTCTCACCCCCCCTGCTGTATTCCCTCTCTGGCTGTGTTTCTCTCTGTCAAATAAATAAAATCTTTAAAAAAAAAAAGCAAGGAGGGCAGTTGGAGACCACTGAGGTAAGTCAGATGAGAGAGGCATGAGGATGCTGGCAGAGGCCATGGTGAGAAGCAGAATGATTCCGTATCTCCTGGGAAGGTAGGCGCTAATAGGACTTACTGCTAGATTTGGATGTGGAGTGTTAAGATCAAGGACTATTTTCAAGTTCATGGCCTGAGCAGCTGGAAGGATAGACTTCCCATTAACTGACATGGGGAAGCAAGTAGGAGGAAGAAACTGGAGGGTAAGGTTGGGATCCAAGATGTCAAGTAGGCAGCTAGGTTTACAAGCCTGGAATTCAGGAAAGAGGTCTGGACTAGAGATATAAATTTAGGAATCACTACTGTCAAGACTTAAAAATCATGAAACAAGATGAAGGAGACTCTGAACAGACTGAGTGAATGGGTCAACACTCAATGTTATCCAGACTTCTTGGGGCCAAGGTACATTTCCAGAATATTTCAGATTTGGGGAAAGCAATATATTGCATTACATTCCCAGTCAGACCTTGGGAAGAAACAATTCTGTGACATGAATATGAATATTCACCCTAAGGTGGAATAAAGAGTATAAACAGACTTGTGCTATTTCTGGTCAGTTTTACCACCAAATAGGTTCAGGTCAACCCTAGGTCTTACATTATGAAAACTTTTTTAGAAATTTTTGGATTTGGGTATTTAGACAGATAAATGGATTTTGCACCTGTTGATAAGAAAGAACCAAAATGGAGAAATAATCAGCTAGCAAGGCAGGAGGAAATCCAAGAAAGCAGCACCCTGAAGCCAAGGGAAAAGAAGTTTCAAGAAGAGAGGGAGGGACCAACTATGTCAGATGTTTGGACAAGAATGAGAATTTGATTTGGGAACATGGCAGACACTGGGGACCCTTGAGAACCAGCCCAGAAACACAGTTGCTAAAGAAACCCAAATACTTAGGGATTATTTCCAAAACTAAACAGGCAAAACTTCAAGGATCATGAGATTTAAGGGAGCCCATTAGTTAAAATTTCTAAAAGAAACTATGCTCCTATTTGAGATCCAGATTAAATCTGTTCAATGAAAAAAAAATTAATATGTAAGAAATAGGTTTATTCCAAAACCCACCAGCCTGACAATCAAAAAGGTCCTTAGAACCTTATTTCTTTGGATAGTTGCTTAAAATTAAATTATTTGGCTACAGGATTGGAGAGTCTAGCAGTTTAAAAAAGAAGAAAAGGCAGGTGGGTGTCTCGTAACTGTCTGATGAATCAGTAAGAAGCAGCAAAATTATTCCTCTCCTTTCCTGACACCTGCTACAGGGAGTAGCTTCAGCAACACCAAGTGGGTTGGTATAGCTTCAGAAGGTATAATTAGAATAGGAAGGAGCCAAAGCATAATTACTGCTTAGTAGGGGGGAAACCCTCACAATCTTGCCATGAAGGAATTCCTGAGCTTAACTCAGGAATCATATATCCTTCTTTTCAATTGTACAAATTATACAAAATCACACTTAAAAACAAAACAAAGGTAGTCAGAGAAGTCTTGTTACATGGATCTATTTGTTGCAATTCCTACTGAGTCAGAGACACCATGAATTAATGAATATACTGTAATCATTGAAGATTATGGGGTTGCTATAGTTGATTTCCAAATATTATATATTTTTTAAGATTTTATTTATTTATTTGAGAGGGAGAGAGAGCATGAGTGGGGAGGGAGGGAGAAGGGAGAGCAGGCTCCCTGCAGGGAGCCCAACCTGCGGCTTGATCCCAGAACCCTGGGATCATGACCTGAGCCAAAGGCAGATGCTTAACCAACTGAGCCACACATGTGCCCCTTATTATGTATCTTTTATGTAAAAGTCAAATTAAACAATTTTTGTAACAAAGGGAGTACTGTGGCTAAAGTGGCTTTGATTATCAAAGTAACCTAGTTGGGGGGGCTTTTGAGTATCATTAGGGAATAGCCAAACCTCTCATTTGGTAACGGCAGGCAACTGCTAGAAGAGATGGTATGACTGCTGGCTTCATGACAAGGTCATCAAGGTGAAAGTATATTCAAAGAGAAATCACAATTATGTGAAAGAGCAGATAATTTTTTTTTATGCCAGTGTCCAGGATCAGGTGAAAGCTCCTATGGGAGACAAAATGCCAGTAAAGATTGCCCCCAAGAGATGTATCCAGGGAAAACCTTTTGGGGAAAAACTCCAATGGAAATGAAAGTATACTCCAGCTGAATTACTCCAGCTTCAAGTTAATTTGAGTAGGGCAGGTGATCTCAGTATAACCACTTACACACTTATTATACACTTATTAAAAGGACTAATTTTAACTACGTATAACCATGTGCATACTGTATAGCATTCTAACAGCTAACGAGTTATCAAATCCATTGTTATTTGCCTTCATCTTTTCTCTACAAGCTCCACTGTTATAAAAGACAGTGGCTGCTTAATGATAACTGCCGCTTCCTCTGAACAACCTAATTTCATAGAACCTTCACAGCATTGATCTCACAAGGAACCAGATCTGACTTAAATTAGCGCCTCTCAGTAGCTTTTTCATACTATCTTCTACTTGTTCAACTTGTTCAATAATTATAGAAACTCAAAGAGAAAAAAATAGCAAGTTTCAGGGAATAAACAGGTGAAAATAGAAAATAACTATAAAAAAACAAATTATGTCAATAGACAAGAGTTGATTAGAAGCTTTCAGAAACTTCTTTCCTGTGGCCTTTGTAGATCTTGACTGGTACTTGGTACACTTTTTGCACAAAGGTTCTCAGGAGAAATGCTAGATACCAAGAATGTTTCCTGGCATGCCCCATGCAAGTAAAGGGTGTAACATAACCCATTCCTGCTAATGCCCTTGGAAGGTGAACTGAAGAATGGATCTTACATTCTCTAATATCACATCTAGATCCCCATTACATACACTACCACTGGGACTGGCTTCTCTTTCTTAAATAAAACAGGTTCTTAAAAACAGGTCCCAAATACTACTCTGCCATCCCAGAGTAACTTTATCAGTCAACAGAGCACGATGGAGACCTGTCTAACGTGTAGACAATGCTGTGGGGAGTTCAGCCCACATCCTTCATGTCTTACAAATACATGTCTACATAATCCAACTGTGTTCTTACTTCGTTTTTACTCTTTGAAGGTTTTTTCCTACACATAGGCGTATCCATCCATTTAAAAAATACACTGCGGTAACACTGTGCGTGCGTGTGTGTGTGTGTGACCAAAACTTCCCCCTAGAAATGCTTACCAGTTAATACTCAGTTAATACTTCCACCAGAATATGAAAGTGCTTGGCTTTTTTTTATCTTTAAAACTCTGAGCACATGTTTTAAAAACTGAAAATACTTAAATAGGCAAAAGTAGAATTCTGATCTTTTATCTTTTGTGAACAGTCTAATAGTGACTTTCCTGTTTTTCTACCACAAGAGGAGAGTTCAACTTTTTCCTTTTGATGTTTTAAAATATATTACCAACACTATGCATTTTGCCATGGACGTGTTCCTATTTCAAAAAATATGAATGCTAAATGCAGAGTAATATAGGAACGGAGCACAATGCCGCACTAAACTACTATATTAAATAAGCAGAGTCAAAAGACTTTGTAATCAAATAAGCAATAACATACGACTCCAACATTTCTAAAACTATAACAACTATAAAAACACTGGCCTAATTATTCTTTGAGTTTTTCTTATTATCCTTGTACCCTACATACTATCCATATGTAAAAATTCCAACAGACAAATAATATTCTGAAAAGTTTACGTTTTACTGTTTAGCGCTTTTCAGGCTCTCCAAATAAAGGGAAAACCACATTGTGGGACTATAGGTCCTTAGTCTTTTTTTTTATACAACAAAGAGGTGTTTTAAACCAGAGGCTTCTCAGATCTCCTCTAGAGCTAACACTCTCAGTCTCCAAAAGGTCATCATGCTGATACGGTTAATATGCTGAAAGAGCCTTCCCAATATTAAGTTTCAAAGGCAAGAAATAGCCTCAGCTATGATCCACAGTTCCTATTACACAAAATGGTTGAGAAATCCATACGTATGATCCACGTACTGACAGGATATTACCTTAGTCAACACAGAAATGGCTTTATCCTGAAATTCTCCCTGATACACAACTCCACTCCATGAATATACACAACAGTTAGGATGTGATGCTGGAAACTTCTCATAAAACTGGTTGGCAATTCAAGGATGTTAAGATTTTGTTGTAATCAAACCAAAGGCAGGTGGCAAGCTTACCTGGAATATTACCACACGGAATTTATTTTTCTTCATTATTTCCTCTTGCTTGGATTCAACTTTTGTCACGTGAATTTGTTGTCTCTCCACCCGGGCCTTCACATCTTTAATGTGAGCACTGACTTTTCGAGTTTTCTCAAACAACTTGTTAATGACATAGCCTGTGTTGCTGTGGGACTGTGAAAGCTTCAACAGGTCAATCTGGACAGACTTTATGGCATTTTCCATTTCCCTATGTCTCTCCTCTAGTCTCTTCTGGCTTGCCTGCACACTGTCCACGATGGTGGCTACTTTGTCCAGCACCGTCACGATGGTGAGAGCAGCGTCTTGGTCTTCATCTTCTGTAACACTCGATAGGCGATTCTGGTGGATTTTATCAGCACTTGAAGCAGACCCATTATGCTCCATTTTAGTTATTTCTCAGTGAAAGATGTCCCACCACAATCAGTTCTGGCACTAAGAGTAAAAAGTTAGCTTGATAACAGGCAACAGGGTTGTTTAAAGGGTTGGAAACCCCACCCCTGGAGACTAGTCAAGTATTTATAACTACAAATACCCACACATGACTGTTCTGCAACATGAACCCTTGCAGAGCACTGGGTACTGTTCCAAACATGCTTGGTGACTGACTAATGGACTCAAATAAGTCTGTGTGCAGAGAAGAGGAAAGCTTTAAAGAGAAAAAAAAAAGTTCCCCAAAGCCGCCATGTTACTAATATTAAGCCTAAAAGCCAAAGAACCAAAAAAGCAAACGCTGCATGTTGGGGGAAGCTCCTGCCTTTAGATAATTTCAAGCAGTATTTGTAAAAGCAAAGGGGAATTTTGAACTGAAATCTTTTTCTACTTACTTCACATACTAAATGTACATACTTATCAATAACAAAGAATGTGGTAAATAAACACACCAAAACAGAGGCCAGATAGTGAAAACATTATATTATAACATGCTTTTCCAAACCAAATAGTAAAATTAATATTTAATTTGAACATATTTTTTAATTCTACATGCATATATCTAAACTACATGTTAAACAGCTGAATACATTCTACTCACACTTCAGATCTTTAAACACCAACAATCTATTAATATAGCTATTACTACAGGACAAATTTAGATAGAGGTCTTGGGTAATTTTTAAGCTCACCTTAAGAGCACCAATCATCATTAACAACATTTTTGCATTTTATTCACAAACACGGATACAATTTGTTTATGTTAAAACATATATTTTCTTAAAAATGAACGTGTATTAAAGTAGTTTAACTGATAGAGTAGGCTTTAGTCTAATCTGTTTGTTAAACAGACTATTTTTACAATATCTAAATCTACTTTCCAGTGATCTGTTCCATCTTTGCTACCAGATACTTTTCCAAATTATCAGAATTTTTTTTCAAAGAGAGGAATAATCAAATTCCAATCCATACAGCTTATAAATATTTTACATCTAACACACACAACTTTACAGTTCATGCGAATAGGCAGTGTTTAAAAAATCAGTTACTAAATCTCAAAAACATTTAAATGTCTATATTTAAACACAGTGTCTTCTAGGTTTTTTATCTTTTTTTTTTTTTGTAAGAAAAGTAATCTGTAAACATCTTTACCTTTAGTTCATGCTTGGGCATTTGTTGTGGTCATTGTGGAAGAAGTAGGTATGACTTTACAACCTTTTGTGAAGTGGTCCACCTTTGCAAAAATATTACATTCCATGGGTAAAGAACAAGTCTTAGAATTACCATGTGGTATAAATTTGTGAAATCAATTTCTGTATTTAAAAACATAAAACAAAGACTACTAAACAGTCCAAAACTGTTGTAGCTGAATATTCTAAATACGAGCAAACAGTAATACACTAAAAATGTCCAAAAATAAGGCCTCTGAAATAAATATTTCCATTCTTTAAAAAAAGACATAATAAATGTACATCACATGGTTAGTGTACATATAAAAGTCATCAGTTTAAACCATTCTGGATGACGTATCTGAAGTAAAATGACCTAGGTTTTGCTTCTGTCGCCGTCCTCTGTTGTTTTTAGGGCATTTTCTGTTGAGTTTAAAAAAAAAAAAAAGAAAGAAAAGAAAGAAAGAAAGAAAGAAAGAAAGAAAGAAAGAAAGAAAGAAAAAGGTCATTTTAAGACATTTCAAATGTTTCCAAAGTAATACACATCTCATACACAAAGCCATACTGGGAAACAGGATGCTGTTTGATGCAGGGTCAGTGGCAGGCCCAGCATGTTAAAGTGCTGTCTTCCCTACACAGCCGGAGGTTGAGAGGGTCAGGTACACAGGCAGGTGTGAGCAGAAGCAAAGCCCACTCCTGGGTCTCTACTGCTGCATATGCCTCCCTGAGAGGAATCCCCACCCTTCTTCTGACCTGGCAACTCCCTGGCCAGAGTGACTGATAACATGTAAACCTCGGACAACAGAAAGGATCCCAGCCTATGTGCTTCTATGGAGCATTAGGACACCCCCAAGGTGACAAGAACAGCCTGGATGAAGGAGTAATTAGGAAAAAGTGTGCACGCACAGAAATGAATACACAGAAAATGCTTAGTGATTTTAGACAATGACTCAAAAGAAGTCATTCCACAGCCTGTATGGGCAAAGCACAGAACCCAATAAAGAAGGGTTATGCTGGGGATAAGGACAGTCCTTGCCTCTCCTCTCAGTTTACTGTACCTGGTTCTCCATGGTGGTATAAACCTCATTGTGTGGTACCTGCTCTCGGGCCTGCCCACTAGAATGCAAACACACGAGCCTGTGTGCACCAAGTACTGTGGGATGCAATGTGGAACAAAGGCACTGGGAGGAACTCTGGTAATTCTGAGCTCAGGCTCTGCTAAAAACTAGCTGTGCAACACCCTTTCCTATATGTGAAATATTAAAAGTTGGACCAACCTCTGATATCTCTGCCACCAAGGAATTTATAATCCAATGAAAAGGAAGTCTTGCTACAAGGAATACTCCCTCAAGTTTCCTGCTTTTAAATGAGTTTCAGGAGCAATGCTTCGCCTTGACTTAAAATCCTTGATGGTAACACTTCCATTCCATATACTGTATTTCATAAATTTTATCTCATTAATCCTCCTAAAAGCACTCTGAGCGAGACAGTGATGAAATCATCTCCATTTCATGGTTGAGAGGCCAAGCAAACCTCTTTAACCGTCACCAACTCGCCACGATGTTGGAAGAGTTCCAACTCCCTGGGGCCATAGTTTTGTCATCTATAAAATAAAGGGGTTTGGCTAGGATAATGTTTGAGGTCCCTGCTATTCTATCATTGTAAGAGTCTAAAAATATAAAAGAAGATTCCAAACATAAAAGAGGACAGTTTCACTCCTGCAGTCTTCCTAAGTGAGTCAGTGGGAACATCCTTTTACAGGGAGATTCCTCACATATAACAGCCACCACAGGGTGAATGAACAGCTGTCCCATAATGGACTGTGTGGGAGAGGAACTCCTTAAAAATTCAGTGGAGCTAAGTCCAAATATTCTAAATTCATGAACCAAAACATTTGAGAGGAGAAAATACCACAGTATAAGACAAGCCTCAAGGAGAGATGAATGATAAATTCGGTGAGACGACCCTTCAGTCACGGAGACAGTGGGCAGTGAAAGTGTGACTCGGTTGCGGAAACACTGGATGCTGACGGTGTCTGTGAAGGCTGCAGATGGAACTGGGGATGTCAGCCATAAGGCATGGACCTGAAAACTATCTGCCAGGTAATTTTAACTTAGTAGAATGAGAATTTAGAAGATTATAGCACACTGAGAACAGAAGCAAAGAGCAGGATAAAAGGCTGGATTAGGATTTGTAGAAGGGCTTAACTATCTCTGGGATCCTGAGGAAGGTACTTCCCCCATTCTGGCCCTCAAGTTTCCTTACTTCTTTAGAATGGAAGGGGTTGACTCAAAGTTGCTTCCTGCTGACTCCGAACACCCTTAAAGACGACACTATCACTGGGCCTCAAAAGCTTCCCTCATCTATACCTTATTTCTTTCTTTCACCCTCCATTCCTGCTTTCTTCAAATAATGTCCTATATGGTTCTCATGGCCTCACATTTCTCTCCTCCAGTGAAATTTCGCAGATGACATTCAGATCCATGCTCTGAAAAAAATGATTCATACAATGCTGTCCCTCTGACTCTGTTCAAAAATCAAGTCTGGGGGCGCGTGGGTGGCTCAGTTGGTTAAGCCACTGCCTTCGGCTCAGGTCATGATCCTAGAGTCCCTGGATCGAGTCCCACATCAGGCTCCCAGCTCCACGGGGAGTCTGCTTCTCCCTCTGACCTCCTTCCCTCTCATGCTCTCTCTCTCTCTCTCAATAAATAAATAAAATATTTTTTAAAAAATCAAGTCTGAATCTTGCTCCCATACAGTGGTCATACTTGGCAAATATATTTTCTGAGAATGACTCAAAATGGACCTCCTCTTGATGGTTCAGTGGAAAAAGGAATGGTCTGGAAATCAAACAGCAATGAATCCAAATCTAGGCACTTCCACTTATTAGTTGAATAACCACAGGCAAATTACTTAATCCAAGCCTTTATTAAATAGGCAGCCCTGCTGTTACATGGTTTCTTCTATTTGCCCTTTCTGCTGTTATTATTTTTTATATCCTACATCCCTGTTTTAATCCACTGCCCAATTTTATACCCAACAGTCTTGCCTAAAGGCAGATGATTTGTTCTGTGGAATAAAGTCCACCAACCTCAGCACCTAAATTTTATGAAAAGTACCTATTACTCAGAGAATATTTATTTGTATGATTTTTAGATTTATCATTTCAGCTCCAGATGGCTGAGAGTACTGAAGTTCTGGCTTCTCTCCAGATCTGGACAGAAGAGCCATAAACCCATTATAGCCTGCCAGTATCTGTACTTGATATGCTCCAATCCTCTGCCCAGAATAATGCAGGAAGTATGTTTATGGGACTTCTGAGCCAAATCTTAAAGGAGGTAGGAAGAGTCATGCAAACAAAAAGACATGACACTGGGAAGCAGAAAAACAGTTTGAATGGGATTTAGTCGGATTTTTCTGGGGCCCAGTTCATTTTTGACTTACACATTTCCACTCAGTTTAAAAAACATGCATTTTATGCCCACTGTAATCCAAGTCTTTTAATTTCAAGTTTAGTTATGATAAATGTCAATGGTTTTCATTATGATGGAGAATTTTACAGATGACTTATGACTGTATTCCAGAAAAATGAAGTAATGTTAAGACAATGATGCAGTGAAAAAAGCAGTCTTCTTTAATCTCTGGTTTCTTCCTTTCTTACTACATTTACTATGGATAAAGTATAGCCTTAGGGCATAAAACACCTTCTAGTTCCTCAGAGCCTTAAAAATCTCGGCATGGTCCTTCTGCTACTACCATCATCATCCCTGAGTGCAGTTCTAAGATCCCTAAATTCCTTTATGCTACTGAATATTCTCATGCTCCCTCTGTCTGCAACCCGGGTATACCTGGAACCCTGAGAACAGTTTTTGCCCATATTCTAAAGAAGCAAGATAAGGAACAGTCAGACCTACATAGAAACTTTAGGCAACTGATCCTAGGACTTTTTTCCCAATAGACTGGAGGACTTAAAGCACCTATTATTTTTTAGTGTGCTTCAAGGTTCTTCTTTAATTTAACAGCTACCCACCTCTAATTTAAAGTTGGAATTTCTTAGGTCATTACCTACCTTGTTATGCACATGACAATCGCTACTATAATGGCAATCTGTACAGCTCCAATAATTGCTGCAATAAGAACATGAGTGAGCTTTTGCCTACTTGGCACAACATAGAGAATGCTAAAGTCCGTCTTTTCACAGTGCTGTCCAGTGTAACCAGATTCACATCTGAAAGGGGCGGAGGGGAGATAAAGGCCTATGAGAATTACAAATTCCAGTAATTCTAGGGCTTTAAAATTAAAAACATATAAAAGAATAAATTTATACTAAAAAACTACTGCATCTGTGTATTCCCTTAAACTCTATTCACTATGTCTATCTTTCATAGTACTTCTTTTATCTATCATTATAGGTATAAACAATTACAGTTCTCTGAACAGAGTAGCAAATTATATTCAATACACTTTCAGTATAATATACATAATCAGTATATACTGATATATAATCAGTATATATTTCAGTTTAGTATATAATATAAAATATAAAATAAATATAATTTCCATATAATATATAAATATCATTTAAGATGTAGGGGGGGAAGAAAAATAAGTTATTAATGATAGAAACAGAGCCAAGCAGGTGCTAATCTTAGAAATTATCTGAATTCCAAGTAAAAGTAAATAAAAAGGCAACAACATCAGCTGATGATAATAATTTGACAGGGGGAAACATTTAAGATATTTAACAGGAATTTCACATGTTTAGCTGACAGAAGTGTAATGTATAAATTAGCCAGCCTTCAATTAGAGCTCATTAATAAAACCTCTGAAGGGTAAGGATAGCATAGTTATTAACATCTCACTCTTCATTTCAAAAAAAATTTTTTAATAGAGCACATATAAAGAAACCCGGGAGTAGGGAAATAAGAAGCCAGGGGTGATTTGAGTCCTCTATTCCTGAGGTTCCTATACATCTGCCAGAAAGCTTCACATTGAGCTCTAAGTTTACTAGCAGACCAAAAAAAAAAAAAAAGTAGTGAAGTAGATTTATAGACCATGGAATATAATTGAGAGCCCAGAAATACTCCCATGCATCTATGGTCGACTGATTTTTTTTTTAAAGATTTTATTTATTCATTTGACAGAAAGAGATCACAAATAGGCAGAGAGGCAGGCAGAGAAAGAGGGGGAAGCAGGCTCCCCGCTGAGCAGAGAGCCCGATATGGGACTCAATCCCAAGATACTGAGATCATGACCTGAGCCAAAGGCAGAGGCTTAACCCTCTGAGCCACCCAGGCGCCCTGGTCAACGGATTTTTAACAAAGGTGCAAAGATCATCAATGAGAAAAAATAATCTTGTCAACAAAAGCTGCTGGGACAACTGGAAATCCACATGTGAAAGAATGAAGTTGGACCTTTTCTTTACAACATATACAAAAAAATAATTCAAAATGGATCACAGATCTAAATATACAAGCTACAACTATAAAACTCTTAGGAAAAAGGAAGTAAATCCTCGTGACCTGGATTAGGCAATGATTTCTTAGCTATGATACCAAAAGCACAAGCAACAATAAAAAAGTTAAACTGGACTAAATCAAAATTAAAACCTTTTGTGTTTAAGGACACTGTCAAGAAACTAAAAAGATAACCAAAAGGGCAGGAGAACATTTTTGCAAATTATGTATCTGGTAAGAGACTAGAATCTAGAATATATTAAAAAACTGTCATAGGGGCGCCTGGGTGGCTCAGTCATTAAGCGTCTGCCTTCGGCTCAGGTCATGATCCTGGAGTCCCAGGATTGAGCCCCACATCAGGCTGCCTGTCGGCGGGAATCCTGCTTCTCCCTCTCTCACTCCCTCTGCTTGTGTTCCCTAGCTGTCAAAAAAATAAAATCTTAAAAAAAAAAAACTATTATAAATTCATTAACAAAAAGGAAAAAATTACAAAATGGGCAAAAGATCTGAACATTTTTTCCAAACAAGATATACAAATGGCAAATAAGCCCATGAAAACATAGCAACATCATTAGTCATCATGGAATGCGAATCAAAACCACAATAAGACAGCACTCTATACCGACTAGAAAGGCCATAATCAGAAAGGCAGATAGTATCTGTTGTCAAGACACTGCAGGGAATGGAAAATGGCCAATGCACTTTTGAGAACAGTCTGGCAGTCCGCAAAAGTTAAACCCAGAGTTGCCGTTTTGCCCAACAATTCCATTCCTGGACACGTACCCAACTAAAAGTAACACAAGTCCACACAAAACTTGCAATAATTACTCAGGACAGCATTATTCACTCATAGTCAAAGAGTGGAAACAATCCAAATATTCATCAATTGGTAAGCAGATTACAAAATGTGGTCTTTTAAGGAACAAAGTAGTGACACACACTACAACATGGATAAACCTTGGAAACATGATGGTAGGTGAAAGAAGCTAGACACAGAAGACCATGTTCTACAAGTCCACTTAAAG
>PITA01002983.1:103155-147995 GCA_004023965.1 Spilogale gracilis
TCTCTCTCTCTCTCTCTCTCTCTCACACACACACACACACACACACACACACACTCTTTCTCTCTCTCACTCTTTCTACTCTTTCATGCTGCACACTGTCCATAATAATCTCATAAATAGATAAAATATTTTAAAAAAGAATGGGGAAAAAAGTGGTAAAATCATTAACATAAAATACAATCTCCACAAAATAAAATCAAATCAGTTGTTCAAGAGAACCACAGTGACTATTAGTATTAGATTCAAGGGGATTTTATCTCATTGGTCCTGATTTAAAGAGGGCACTTTCTGGTACAGAGAACATCAACCTCAATAATATAGCTGTAATAAATTCAACAATAAAATGAAATCTTATAGGATTTTTAAAATAATGTCTTTTGTGGTAGACTAATGGTGAAAAGTCAAAGCTCAATAAAATAAAAACAGTTCCATGGGGAGCTGTAACAGTGTTCTAGATATGAAGCTCTCTGACAGTTTAAAGTTTAAAGATTTAAAGATATGAAGCTCTCTGACAGTTTAAAGATTAAAATCAGAATATCAGAAAGAATGTATAGGCCATATATTATTCAGGCAATTCTCTTTGGGTATTATTTTGTGCAACTGACTTTTGGGTTATACTCTCCAAATATACTTAGAAGTTATTACTACTTTTTCCACTATTGATTAAAGACAGATCCAAGCATTTGGTCCTCTACACCCTCTACTCTTTCATGCTGCACACTGTCCATAATAATCTCATTCACTACCATGGCCTCATGTGCTGATTCATCCACTCATCCACTTACTGAGCATCTGACATGTGCCAAGTACTGTAGTGGGTATTTGGGATACGTTAGTGAGCAAAATCAAAGACAATCCCTGACCTGGTTAACCTCTGATTAGGGGAGGGAGGGTCAATAAATATGATAAGTAAATTAAATGGTATTCTTAGAGGTTGATATGTACTATACAAAAAGAGAGGGAAGAGTTAGTTAAGAGAAATGATGAGTGCCAGTTATAGGCCAGGAAGGGAGGGCTGCAATTTTAAACAAGATAGGGTAGTCTTCATTAAGAAGGGACATGTATTGAAGATGTGAAGGAGGTGAGGGAACCTGTTGTGGACAACAGGAAGGAGAACACAGCGGATAAAGGAAGAGTCCATACAAAGACCCTGAGGACAGAGTGTGAGACGTGAGACATGGTATGTCCAAGAATACCAAGTGTGGCTGGTGTGGAGCAGGCATGCCGAAGGGGAGCAGGGGATCAAGACAGAGAGGTGAAGGGACCAAATTGTGTAGGACTTCTGCACTCGGTGACAGGAGGAGCCACTGGGAAGGTTTTGGCAGAGACATGACATGACATGAACTGACTTTCATATGAAAAGTCTCTGTCCAGCTGCTGTGTTGAATATGAACTGTAGGATACAACCAGAGCGGCTGTTGCAATAATGCCAGAGAGAAAAAATGGTGACCTGAACTAAGGCCTAGCAGTGGCAATCGTAAGAAGAACTCAAATTCTGGATATATTCTAAATAGAGATATTAGGATTTCTCAACTGACTGGGTATGGAGTATGAAAGAGAGAGAGAGAGAGAGAGAGAGAGAGAGAGAAGTCAAAGATGTAACAGAGGTGTTTTATCTGAGCAAAGGAAAAGGTGGAGTTGACATCAACAGAGATGAAGAAGGCTGCAGGCAGAGGAGGTTTAGGGGAGGGAAGGAAGATCAGAATATCAGCTTAAGCCCTACTGAAATCAAAGAGTCAAGACATCTATGCAAAAATGTCAAGGAGGGAGAGTCTACGAGTCTATGAATCTATGAGTCTCAAGTTGAGGAGAGAGGTCTGGGATTTATCCAAAGTAGGAGTCATCAGCCTATATCACGGAAAGCCTTGAGGCTGGATGGCATCACTAAGGAAGAGGAACAGGACTAGACCTCAGTGCATGCCAACACTGAGAGGTCAGGGAGCAAAGGGGAACCAGACAAGAAGATGCAAAGGAATGGCCACTGAGGCAGCAGAAATCAGAGAGAGAATGCAATCCCAAGAGCCAACGGAAGAATGCATATCACACACAAGAGGGCAATCAACCATATCAAATGCTACTGGTTATTGAAAAAGCTTATTTGGGTGGATTCAAGAGATATGGGAAGTGAGGAGTTAGAGACAGATCAGAGGCAACTCTTTGAGTTCTACAAAGAAAAGGAATGGATGGTCGCTGGTAGGACAGTGAAGGTTTTTTCCCAAGACAGAAGAAATGAAAATATAAATTTATTTACAATTATGCATATATAAAAGAATAAATATAAATATAAATACATATAAATTACATATTATTTATGTAAGAATATGAAACACAGAAGTGGTGAGGAGTATTTCCAGGAAGTGAGAGTATAAAGTCTGTGAGAGTTCTCTTCACATTGCTTCAGTGTTCTCAGTGAACTCAGAAACAAGATGATCGGCTATGGATGAGGGGGGTCCTGACAATCTGAAAAGAAGGGTTACATCTAGGACAGAAGGAGAATGAATGGACTGCAGTTCAGAAGGCCAACCTGGCAGCTCATAGGCCCCACTCTGAGTCTAAACATCAGAGAGACGCCTTAACCTGGTGGTGTACTTTTCAACAACTGCCATGTTCAGCCGGACAGGTAGGCAGTTTAGCCCATATATGTATACAGCAGGCAGGAAGGCATGAATCAGCATTATAATTTTGTCAAGTGAGTATAATAAAGCAAGAGAGGAACTACCATGACTAACCATGGAGTTTAAGTTGAATAAGGAGGGGATGAAGAAATGCAAGGGGCGAGGGACACGGAAAGGGGACACAATCGATAAACTGGAGACCTAAAGGCATGGAAGCAAGCTACATGGGATACGCTAGGGTAGAACCCCAAATATATCCCTCCAACCTGCATGTGTCTCATGAATTCTTAAACCAATATATATCCAGCAGCCTAGCAGACATCCACACGTGGATCCCCCACAGGCACCTAAGACCAAGCATATTACACTGAACCTCATTTCCCCCCAAAGCTCCTCTCTCTTCCCATTCCCTTTCTCCACTAAATTCTGCCTTAGCCAGAAACCCAGGAGACATTCCTGACTCTTCCTTCCCATCAGCTCCCCCACATACCCAAATGGTCACCAAAACCTAGGGGTTGAATCACCATATCTTCTCTCTCCAATTCATCTGCTAATCTCAGTGCCACTATACCTCCTTTACTTACTTCAGGTTCTCACTCCTTACTAACATTCAGTCTCTGGATCCATTTTTCACAAAACCACCGGAGTAGCTTTCAGATCTGATCACAACTTCCTTAACTTAAATCCTGAAGTGGCTTCTTACTGCCTTTGAAATAAAGGGCAAGCTCCTGGGGTGGCACAAATATTCCTGTGTAAGACCTGCCCCTCCTCTCACAATGTCACTTGCCTTCCTCTGGCTGAAGCTCCTGTCCGAAGTCCCAAATCATCTCGTGTATATCTATCTATGTACGGCAGCATTTTTCATATTATATTTTAACTGCTTTATTAGTCTCTTCTACCAAATGGTAGGTTTTTTGGAAGGCAAGATGCCCTGGATCCCTGTCATATTTGAATATGAGACCCAAAGGCCAGGAAGAATTTGGTACAAAGTAATAAGTAAACAAACAAATTAATGGTGGGATAGTGCTAGAAAATTCTAACTTGGGGCGCCTGGGTGGCTTAGTTGGTTAAGCTACTGCCTTCGGCTCAGGTCATGATCCTGGAGACCCAGGATCGAGTCCCACATCGGGCTCCCTGCTCCTCGGGAAGCCTGCTTCTCCCTCTCTCACTCCCCCTGCTTGTGTTCCCTCTCTGGCTGTGTTTCTCTCTGTCAAATAAATAAAATCTTTAAAAAAAAAAAAAAAGAAAAAAGAAAAGAAAAGAAAATTCTAACTTAATAATAGGACTGTGGCTAACGGCTGTTCACCCAGGTCTGCTTACTGCTATCCAAACACATCCACCTTCTAGTCCACGTACATGTGTTATGGCCTGATTCTTGCAGACTTTGTGAATGCTTAGACAAAGAAAAAGATCTACTACTTTTAAGGAGTACGAGAGTGCAGAAGGGCACCTGGGTGGCTCAGAGGGTTAAGCCTCTGTCTTCACCTCAGGTCATGATCTCAGGGTCCTGGGATTGAGTTCCATATTGGGCTCCTCGCCGGGAAGCCTGCTTTCCCCTCTTTCTCTGCCTGCTTCTCTGCCTATTTGTGATCTGTCAAATAAATAAATAAAACCTTAAAAAAAAAAAAGAGTACAGAAAAGAGATTCTCTGGCATTTAAAAAACAACTCTGGTCTGGAGAAGAAGGAAAAGTTGATCATCATCACATGGCATTCAAAAAACAGTTAACTGAGTAGCTACTGGTCTCGGTCCCACCCGTGCCACTAGGAAGACAGGGTTAGCAAGACAGAATCCCTAACTGAACAACACTCACAACCTACTAACATCAATTGCTATTTATTTAATACATACTGAGGACCAGATATTGTACTACGCACTCTGCATATATTATCTGATTTAATTTTAGCAATTTAAATTTAGCAACAACTTTAGAAGATAGGTATTATTATAATTTTAGAATGAGAAAATGAGGCTTAAACATTTGAACTTCTGAAGGGCACAGTCAATAACTGGCCAATTTGGTGTACCTGCTTCCAAAGCCTTTAACTGCTATACCATTCAATCCTCTCACTGTCAATTACTGGACAAGTAAATACTACAAAGTGACCTGGTTTCACTTCATTGTCAGGACATTGTCCCCTCTCAACCCTCATACTTTTGATATCTTAAAAGATGTCCTATCCTAAAAGAACAACACAATTTGAAGTTCTATCAAGATATGTGGGCGCCTGGGTGGCTCAGTGGTTTAAAGCCTCTGCCTGCAGCTCAGGTCCTGATCTCAGGGTCCTGGGATCGAGGCCCACATGAGGCTCTCTGCTCCGCAAGGATTGGCTTCCTCCTCTCTCTCTCTCTCTGCCAAATAAATAAATAAAATCTTAAAAAAAAAAAAAAAAAAAAAGAGATGGTGGCACCTGGGCGGCTCAGTTGGTTAAGCAACTGCCTTCGGCTCAGGTCAGGAACCCGGAGACCCGGGATCGAGCCCCACATCAGGCTCCCTGCTCGTCGGGAAGCCTGCTTCTCCCTCTCTCAGTCCCCCTGCTTGTGTTCCCTCTCTGGCTGTGTTTCCTCTCTGTCAAATAAATAAATAAAATCTTTAAAAAAAAAAAAAGATATATATGCCACCACAGGATGAATATGAGGAATCCATCGAATGATTTTGTTTTTAAAACTGGCCTATTCCCCGCTGTACAGCTGTATTTTCTAAATGTTCAAGAAAGGAGAGGTGGGAGTAGAGCAATAGCTCCGTTTCGATCAAGGAAAGGCCAAAAGCTTAACAAAGAATTGTTTAACCAATAACAGTTTATAGTATTTTTGTTTTATTTTTTAAGCAGGAGAGGAGGAAGAAGACAAAGCCAGGAAAAGGGAGCTAAAGGTAAAGGGACCAGATTTCAAACAGACCTGATTTCAAATAGCTTTCTTCAACTTTCCAGACAGAAAGCTCTATTGGCTTCTAGGTTGACAGAACAAAAGAAAAGTATAATATTTGTCCAGGTTTTGACAAAGAAAAAGAAAAAAGCATTCTGGCCAAACTGCAGGAGGCAGGAGTGAGCAGAATGAGAGCAATCTCCCCTTGTCTATGGAAACATTAGCCAGCTAATGAGACCAACTGGAGACAGAGGATGAGCTCCCAGCAGCATGAAGAGCTACCAGCAAACAGGCACAGAACAGCAAAAAGCATGACATCATTAGGCTGAGAGTCAGGAAAGCTGAGATCTAGTTCTGTTGCTGCTGACCTTGAACAAGTCACATAACCTCACTGATTAGACAGTTGAAGATTTACACCTTTCCCATTTCCACTCCTCTCATCACACCTGGTTCCACATCCTCATTCCCTTAATTTTAGAAATCTATTTTAGTGTATGTTTTGAGTTACATGTTCTCTGTTCTTAACACATTCTTTAGTCCCTAAATCACCTTGTGACAAATTGCCTAAAAACCAAAATAGTGCTGGAATATGGCATGTGTTTATATGAAAATGGTTTTTAAAATGTTAAGTCCACATCTTAAAACCCTAATTTGACACATGGTTTTGATTTTCCATATTATACTTATCAGTTTTTTCCAAATGATGCCACTTATTTATTTTTTTACTCAACTGCAAATAATATTACTTTTTGGTAATATTTAATCCATATTTCATTGCTTTCTATAGAGCAGTGACTGAAGGAAAAAATTCCTCACCTCTGACCTGGAGGTGTTGACCTACCTACAAGAAGCCTTCTGAGTCGAATAGATGAATTCACACTTCCCATGGATGCAGTAACCATTGAGGTTTTCAGGGCAGGGCATGTGATTTCCAATATACACATCTTCTCTTTGATCACTAGCATCTTAAAAGAATATAAACCAGGTCAATAAACAGTGAAAAGCAAACTAAAAAGCAGGGACTTTTCAAAGGTTCTGACAACAAATAAATCTGCAGGGTAATTTGGAAAAGAAAATTACCAGATAGGGGGCTGAATAAGAACCAAGGTCTCATTATGACATAAACATAGCAAACAAACTGTTTAGATTCAAAGCATTTAAAAACAGCTGCAGGATATGACCACTCTGAGCTACTGTTGTTTATAAACAATCTGTCCCCAGAAAACATAAACATCTTGGCTAAAGAAAGAAATGCTACCTCTACAAGAAAGTTCATCTCTATGACCAAGAGATGGTATATTACAGCACTGGCCTTTGGAGACTTTCTCTAATCATTCACCTGGGGACTATGAAATTGAAGCCAAAAAGAATGGAATGGGAGAGAGGAAGTTATGTAACTCTGAAATTTCAGGGTGAAAGGTTTATTTTTAACAAAAAAACTAGGATTTTTTTCTTCCAAATGCAAGTACATTTGCTGTTTTTTAAATCTGGTTTTTCTTAGTATATGTTATTGTATAAAAAAGTCAAATGACATAGAGAACAAATAAAATTTTAAATCACCTGTAACTCCTCTATCCAAAGAGAACCATTATAAACATGTTGATAACACATCTGTTCAGACTTAGGTACACTGATTTGACTTGAACTGAGTTGAATGAAGAAAATGAGAACACAGTGAGTAATTTCAACATCAGAAATGGAAAGAGGGGTGCCTGGTTGGATCAGCTGGTTGAGCATCTGATTCTTGATTCTGGCTCAGGTCATGATCTCAGGGTCATGAGAGCAAGTCCCACATAAGGCTCTGGGCTGGGGTTGGAGCCTGCTTGGGAGTCTCTCTCTCTCCCTCTCCCTTGGGCCCTCCCTACACCCCTCTTCTTTCTCTCAAAGGAAAGGAAGAAAGAAAGGGGAAGAGAATCAGGAAAGAAAAACAGAAGGAACAGGAAAGATGGAGGCATGAGGACCCTGTCTTCAAAATTAATTTCATGCATTCATTTTCTCTTATCCCTCTCTTTCTCCCCAACCTCTCTGTCTGTCTCTCATATATTTGCATAAACATGTAGTCATTCACATACCCCCACATTCTGCAATGGATTTTTAAACTTTTGGGGGTGGGGCATATACATTAAGACATTCATCCTCAGCTCTATGAACTCAAAATCCCCAGTGCTGATAGGCCCTGTCCTTATGTAGGAAAAAAAATCCCAGGTTTCCTGTCTATTTCTCACAGTTCTAGCTTAAATTCTGTGCATTATTAGCTGTGTGACCTTGAGTGTACCATCCTAAGACTGAGCTTTCATAACTGTAAAGTCAGGATCATAAGAGAACCTATACTTCACATGGTTTTGAGAGGATTACAGGGAGATCAGGTCATCCCTAATAAGACCAAACTGATGTCATTTTACCTCAAAATTTATGTATTGTACTAATTTATGGCTATAGAGAAGACTGAACCAGAAGTCAAGAAATTTAACATGTAAATTCTCAATTTTAGGGTACCTCCACTATTCTGTGACTGTGGTCAAATCACATGTCTCTCTAAGGCAGCTGAGTAAGATTAGCATTGTCTGACATAAGACATGCATAATTTTTTATTCTCCACTGGTCATATTTTTTAAAAGTAAAAAGAAATAGGTAAACAGATTTTAATCACATTTAATCTAATATATTAAATATCATTTCAATATATAATCAATATAAAAATTGTGATTTTTTTTTACACATACTATCTTAAATAAGTTCTTAAAATCTGAGCACTTAACACAGCACATCTCAGTTCCAACTAGCCATGTTTCAAGTATGCAATATCTACCATATAAGAGAGCACAGTATAGATGACTATTCATTCATCATTTATTGATTACCTTCCATATGCCAGGCACTCTGATAGGTGCTAGGGACAGAAAAATATTCTGTCCTCAATGGCTCATAATGTCTCCTCTGGCTACCAAACTATAATTCTACCACAGCAGAAGAAAACAATTCCTCCTTCAGGATGGCTATCATCTTGAGCACCCAACTTCTCCACTATAATACTCATGGTATTGTCTTAGAACCATTTGGGTTTTTAAACTCACTGTGTATCATTAAAACTGTGAGCTCCTTCAGAATCTAGACATTTTTATTATTCATTTCCGTATTAACTCCTAATACTTAAAACACAGTACTTTTCTTGCTATAGTTTCAAATTAAAAGTGTTATTCTATGTCTGCAATCAACCCATAAGTAACTTGAGGAATGCAACAGTCTCCCATAGCACTCATCAACTTCTCAGAACATGATATTTTCATGGTGTATTACACCACAAAGTACATAATAATGAGACTACAGAGACTGAGGTTATGTACCAACCTACAACAAAAAGATCTTATAATCCGTATAATAATGGTACTCTATAGGTCTACAGAGGCTGCGGTAATGTAGTATCTACCATGAGAAAGTCCTAAAAACAGCAGGAGATTTCAAGAATAATGCAGAACTGAAAGCTATCAGAGAATTCAGCTACATCACACCAATAAGAAAAAGTTAACTAAATCAAGAACAGCATTTTGAGAAATTACTAAACAAAGTATAGCACCAGTAGCATTTACTGAATGAATTAAAAAAGGAATGTGGTACCAGGCTCTAGACAAAGCAAAGCCATCTGAAAACATGGACATGTGTGAACCCAGACAGCTCAGTTATTAAAAACATGGGCATGTCCAGTAAGACTTTGAAGTCTGTGGTTGTCACAGAGTTCAAATTTAGCATTCTGCTCAATCCCAGCTCTACTCATTCCATTATTCTTACATACTATTTCTGTGCACAACCATATACTCAGCTAAGCTATAGAAGATATAAAGCAAAAGGACACATGGTCCCTGCTCTTAAGAAGTTTACAGTCAATTCAGGGAATCAACATACACACACATTCCCACACAAAAACTGAAAAACACAACAGAAGAGTTCCCACAGGATGATTAACAATTAAATGCCAAGATAAGGCCTTATAATACAGGGTGCTATGGGAAGTTCAAGTTTAAAGGAGAACTCATTGTAGGTGGTATTTCTCAGGGCAGGATTCACAGAAAGGACAAGACATAAGTGAGGTCTCAGAGCATATATGGATTTATTCAGATAGAAGAAGAGTGGAGGGGCGCCTGGGTGGCTCAGTTGGTTAAGCGACTGCCTTCGGCTCAGGTCATGATCCGGGAGACCTGGGATCGAATCCCACATCGGGCTCCCTGCTCGGCAGGAAGCCTGCTTCTCCCTCTCTCACTCTCCTTGCTTGTGTTCCCTCTCTGACTGTGTTCCTCTCTGTCAAATAAATAAAATCTTTAAAAAAAAAAAAAAAAGGAAGAAGAGTGGAAACCAAAAGGAAGCTATAATGCACACAGCATTAAAAATAAGAATAAGAAACAAATGAACCTTAGCAAGAGCTGTATATTCAAACTGGGGAAAGGTGTAAGTCAAAATTGGAAAAATAAGCTGAAATCAGATTATGGAAAAATAGGAACTCAGGTGAGAAATGTTTTCTTAAAGATTTATTTATTTGAGTGAGGGGAGGAGAAGGAGAGAACCTGGAACAGACTCCCCACTGAGCATGGAGCCAGATACAAAATTGGATCTCACAACCTTGAGATCATGACCTGAGCTGAAACCAAGAGTCAGATGCTCAACCAACTAAGCCACCCAAGTGCCCCAAGAAAGGCTTTCTTAATCATATAGATAAGGAAGACATTGAAGGCCTACTAGCTGGAGAGTAACACAATGAAAGCCACATTTTACTTAATTTAGAGTGGCTGCCAAGAGCTGGTGGTTAGGGGGAATAGGGAGTAACTGCTAATGGATGTGAAGTTTCTTTCTGGGGTAATGAAAATGGTCTAAAATTTGATTCTGGGACACCTGGGTGGATCAGTGGGTTAAAGCCTCTGTCTTTAGCTCAGGTCATGATCTCAGGGTCTTGGGAGCAAGGCCTGGGTCCAGTTCTCTGCTCAGCAGGGAGCCTGTTTCCTCTGCACTCTCTCTGCCTGCCTCTGCCTACTTGTAATCTCTCTGTCAAATAAATAAAATCTTAAAAAAAAAAAACTTTAAAAAAAATCTTAAAATTTGATTCTGATAGGATGCTTGTACAATCCTAAATATACTTAAAAAAAAAAAATTAACTTGAGGGTGCCTGGCTGACCCGGTCAGTAGAGCATGCAACTCTTGGTCTCAGAGCCATAGTTCCAGCCCACATCAGGTGTAGAGATTACTTTTAAAAATTTAAACTCTGGCGAGAGAAAGAGGGAAGCAGGCTCCCTGCTGGGCCTGATTCGAGGACCCTGGGATCATGACCTGAGCAGAAGGCAGACAGCTAACTGACTAAGCCACCCAGGTGCCTTTTTTTTAATTGAATTGTACACTTTAAACAGATGAACTTAATGGAATGTAAACTGTATCTCAAAAAGCTGTTAAAAAATTTAACTGGATAACAGCATGCAAAATAAAGAGATAAGGGAACAAGGAGACCAGGTGACCAATTAGGAAATTACTACATAATCCAAACGGCAATGAAAAGCTAAGCTAGAGCTTAGCATTAGGAATATTAGAAATAGAGAAAAAAATAAACACAGCTTGAAGATGTTTTAAAATGAGCTCTCAGAAACTCAGAGCTAGAAGGGCCTTTGAGGGCCATCTGATCTGATGAAGGAATCCCTTTCCTTACAACCCCGAAATCCTGTTTATAATTTACCACTTCCAAAGGTGAAGAACTCAACACAATTAATTCCAATATTATCAAATGTTCCTTATGTTGAATGAAATCTCTCTTTAACTACTGATTTCCCCAAATTTGTTTACCCCATAGCCCCCACCCAACAATTTTTTTTAAGGTCAAACTTTCCCAGTTCCATTCTTTAGATGGTTTGCAATGACTACCTTTACAAGTAATGCCCAGAACTAAACCCTTCAATGTACTTTAGGCATTTAGCAGAAGAGAACTATCCTTTGAAGATCCTTTTTATACAGAATTAGGCAAAATGAGTCTCCTCCAAAGAAAATATGCATGAATTCAAAGAAAATACGGTCAATAAACACATGAAAGATGCTCAACATTACTAATCATTCGGCAAATGCAAATCAAAACTGTAAGACAGCACCCCACCTATTAGGATGACTACTACCCAAAAATAAATAGAAAAAAGTTAAGTGGTTGGCAAACATGCAAGGAAATTGGATGCTGGGATCGATCGTGACCTGAGCCAGAGGCAGACGCTGAACTGTCTGAGCCACCCAGGTACCCCAGACATTCTGACTTATGCTACAATACAGATTAATCTTGAGGACATTATGTTCACTGCAATAAGACAAATACTATAGGATTCCACTTGTATGAGGTACTGAGAGTAGCCAAAATTATAGAAACAAAATGGATGATAGTTGCAGGGCTGAGAGTAAGAGTAAATGGGAAACTACTGTTTATTGGGTATAGTTCCCGTTTTACAAGATGAAAGAGCTCTAGGAGCCCCATGGTTTGCTCAGTCAGTTAAGCAAGCATCTGACTCCTGCTTTCTCCTCAGGTAGTAATCTGAGGGTCATGGGATCAAGCCCCACACGGGGCTCCACACTCAGCAGTGAGTCTGCTTGAAGATTCTCTCTCTTCCTCGGCCTCTATTCCTCCTGCCATGTGCATGCATTGTCTCTCTCTCAAGTGAATGAATGAATCTTTTAAAAAAGAAAAAGATAAAAGCGCTCTAGAAATGGATGGTAGTCACTGCACAACATCATGAATGCATTTAATACTACTGAACTGTTCACTTAAAAAATGGTTAAAATGGGGGCGCCTGGGTGGCTCAGTGGGTTAAAGCCTCTGCTTTCGGCTCAGGTCATGATCTCGGGGTTCTGGGATCAAGGCCGGCATTGGGCTCTCTGCTCAGCAGGGAGCCTGCTTCCTCCTCTCTCTCTGCCTGCCTCTCAGCCTACTTGTGGTCTCTCTCTGTCAAGTAAGTAAGTAAGTAAGTAAATAAATAAATAAATAGTTAAAATGGTAAATTTTGTTATACACATTTCACCACCAAAATAAAAAAATTTGGGAAAAAAATGACTCTAAATATGAGCCTAATGACAGGAGGTTCAGTAGAGCAAATGTAGTAAAGCTGAGTTCAAATTTAGACTTCTAGTGACCCAAAAGTACTTACCAAGCACCTATTATGCTCCAGGTACTATATATGAATATATATATATATTAGAGCTTAAGATTAAGCTCTAAATTAAGGCTAGAGAACAAATGTTCACCCAGGTGATAGCCAAGAATACATTAAAGTTCTGAAGGCAAATAAGTAAAGAAAGCAAGCAAAAGGACAGAAGAGCAATCTGGAACAGTTGTGATAAAAGAAAAAGAACACCGGGGCTTAGAGTCAGAAAAGCCTGAATTCTAGTCCTTGCTCTGCTATTCTGCATGAGCCAAAATTCAGTTTCAGCTTCTTCATCTGCAAAAGGTGGATAACATGGTTGTGATGAAGACCAAATAATAACACAAATATATGAAAGCAGCTGACACACAGAACGGCACATGAGTAATAACGACTGAATGGATGACTATCATGAACCACATTAAACCTGATGTAGATATAGGTAGACTCACCAATGGTGAGACCTTTCGCCACAGCCAGGTACCAACAATGAAAACAGAAAACAAAAGCATCAACAATCACCACAGTAACATCAACGAAAATCCACTGATATAGCATTTCATAATCAGAGTAATCCTAAGGAGTAGATATTAGCATCCCCACTATATAGATATGATCATTGAGGCTCAGAGGAAGCCAGCCACACAGCCTTTAAGTGTAGATCAAGTCTGTTTCCACAGAGCAAGCTGTGAACCATCACACTGTTGTTTCACCAGACTACCCTGGGAGATGTGTAGGGAATGGACAAAAGCAAAACATCCAAGCACCTGCTCTCTGGGCCAACTAAATTAGATTAACTTCAAAAAGGAAACATAAAAAGGCTTCAAAGATGTCAGGAAGCACAGTTTCAGAAACCACAGCAGCCATGTAGCCTCGCACAGCAAGACCTGGACACAGAATGGTCTTCTCCAAACAGTGCCCTCAGGCAAGTGGTGACAAGCTCCAGGAACAACAGCTGCAACGACCCGTCGCTGAACAATGTTTGTGTGTGTGAGATATAAAAAGTATACTTGGTCACCCAGTGGCTCCTTCCACCCACAGAGGCATTCAGAGACAAATCTATCACCAGAAGCAGTGTTTTCAAATACAAAGGAGAGTATGGTTCTAAGTGATGATGTTATAAGAAAACCCAGCACCAGATGGCCTAAAGGCATGTTCCACTGGCTGGCTGTCCTGGTCCATCGCAGCACAACCCAAATAAAGCATCAGGAGTTGCTATTAACAACCAAGACACGCACCTGGTAGATCATTTGCTGAGGCCACAACAACCACATCAACACCGCACCAGGAACTCTCTGGCTCATTTCTACAAGTCCCTACAGTTATGTATTTTTTTCTTCTTTCCCCTACACTACCCTGCACCCCAAGCTTTGTCATTAGCACCTCCTTCCATACATCATTTCCCAACCCCAGTCCCCTCAGATCCCATCAAAGAATTACCTACGTAGGTATAAAAGCCTACCTAACCTATAACAGCCCCTACTCTCTCATTCCTAAATCCCCCTATTTTCCATACAAACCCTAACTCCTCCTTTCCTAGCCTTTCCACACTGCCCAGTGAAACACATCTTCTGACATGAATAAACTCATCCACCTCCTCAGCCTTCCCTTTAGGAAAGTACTCCTTTCATTTCCCTGATAGACCAAGATCACATTACTTCCTACATCCCCTTTCCTTTACTTTCCCTTTGTCACCTACAGATCAGTATTCCACTCTCCTCTCCCAGTGACCTTCATCTCTTAGGGGTCTATGCCATCCACCCGGATGGACTTCTAAAAGTCCTCTTTGGGACTCTCTACTACACTCCACACCACACACTCTGAGATTCCTTGCAAGATTTAGCAACTGGCTCAGTCTTACCATTCAACGAGGGGACTTTACCAAGACCACTTTTAAAAGGGCATATCAAAAGAGCTGTATTAATATGTAAAAACCAGAGTCACCAAGAAATGGGAAAAATTACACCATTATCTCAGTATCTCTGCTCTGGTCAGTAGGAGGAGAGACTATTGCAAGATGAAGCCAAAAATGGGATGAGGGTTAGAGTGAAGTGAAGCTCAGGAATGAAGCAAGAGTGTCTTGGAAATAAAAAAGGTGTTAACAGTTGGATTTTAGGCGATAGGAAAATATTCTTTGGATAAAAGAGGCCATGTCAAAATGTCACATGCCATAAAGGAACTTCCTGGGCAGACAGAAATGTTAGAGACTGCAATCAAATGTAGTATACATGGGGCGTGTTCATTTTTCAAAACTGATACCTTAACATTCGTGTATCTCACTGAATGTAAATTAGATCTCAAAAAAACACCTGTGACGAATAATGATAATCAAGTGGGTAGAGACATACACACAAAATAAGAATGACAGAATGCTGAAAACTGCTGAAGGTAGGTATTGGGTAAATGAGGGTTCATTATACTATTCTGCTTATGTATGTGTGAAATTTTCTAAGATCAAGTATCTAAAATGTCACATATCCATCTCCCACACACGTCATGTTCAACCATCACACCCTGCAAGGTTTCAACATTTACAACACAGCTTCTAACACTGCAATTTCAGTATTTACCACAGGTTTCCCAATAGCCCCAAAAAGGACTAATTCAGCCACCATGCTGGACATTCAAATGTTCCATTTCATGAGCACTACTGTCCAAGAGATCAAGCTAAAATATCTTCCCCAATAAGCACTATGTTCCAATTTGTCCAGCTTCTTGCTGTTGCTCTGTTGCTGTTTTTCCTTTTGTAGCCTCGATCCCTAGATGCCTGCCTACCTACCTCGTCTTGGTTGTATAATGGGGACACAAAAATGTACTAAAGCCCTCCTACAAATGTAGGTGAAGGACAAAAAAATAGAAGCAAATGGGGAGGGGGACACAAAATAGTTACCTTTTGACCTACTCCCCACTATTAGAATATTTCTTAACTCTTTCACAACTTGGATTTCCTTTTTGTAACTCTAGAGAAACTCTGTGTTCCAAGATTACCAATGACTCCCTTGTCTTCAGATTCAATGCTCATTCTTTATGCAACCTCTCCCTTTTGGATTCTGTACCACTGCAATCTTCTTGGTTTTCTCTGGACCCTGTTTCTGATTCATCCTAAGACTCCCCTCCTTTGTAATAACCATATGGTCTAAGAGAACTCTCTGCAACTCTTGATATATTCTATGTCTGTGCTGTCCAATATAGTAGCCACCGGCTACATGTGGCTATTTAAATTTAAATTAATTGAAATGAAATTAAAAGTCTTGTTTCTCAATCATGCTAGTCCTATCTCAAGTGCCCAAGAGTCTAAACAATGCAGCTCTACTATCTCTTGTTCCCAGGACTTCAGTTATCTGTCACCTCTATCCCCAAAGACTGACTGCAAATTGATGCTAAATAAAGTCATCTGGAGAGTTCCACAAGCAACTCAAACTCCAAATTAGGCACCTCCACCATCAACTTCTCCCTTACCTTACCTCAAACGCATTTCCCCTCCCAACAGCCTTATAATAGTTTTATAAATAGAATCCATCAACCAAGTCATCTGAACTCTCTATCCCTCTGATCTAAGCCAAAGTCTATTCCCCTTGAGTCTACCTAACTGATCTCCCTGCCTCCAGTCCAATATATATAATAATAAGCTCGATGTTCCTGCCAGGTACCATTCATTCAATTGGTTAATTTTGCGGCCTTGCCTTTTTCAAAGACATTAATGATTCTCTACTGCCTACAAATAATTAAATTTCCTAGTACAACACAGCACTTAAAACACCTCTTCCATTAAGTCCCTCACATCCTCACTATTTTCCACCAAATATTAACCTCCTTTTCTGAATTCCCATTGCACGTTTAACCACATTTATAACAATAACCAAGTTTTACTTTGTTAGAGGGTTTTACTCATTTCTTACTATACCAAAGGCTCTTTAAAGGTGGATGTCATGTATTTGATATCTTTCTATCCACCAACAGAGTCTGATAAAACAACCAGTATAAAGTAGGCACATAATAAATTAGGTCTACTGACTGTGATAATTTCATTTGAGTTAAAGATCAATTCTTATGTATAAAGAATTTTCAGTATCTCAAAAGTGGCCTAGGCACTGAATTAACCCTCTAGTTTTATCAAAGGCAGGCAAGTATTTGGGGCATACACAATTCCCCAAATTACCTTAAGTATAAGTTTCTACCTACTGAAAAACAGCCTTCATATTCTGGTCACGTACTAACAGTACAGAGAATAAAACTGGGGCTGATCTATTATGTCTCCCATGGGAATACAGGAGATTTTCTATTTTTAAAAACAGCACTTGTATCAACATAGGAAACTTATTATTTCAGGAACTCATGGGATATAAATGATTCAGGTGTGACAGGATTCCAGTGAGGGAAATAATTATTCAATGATAATAACAGTTATCACTTATTAAGCACTTATGAGTATGCCAGATACTCTTCTAAGCACTTGACATGTATATTTAATTTTTTTAAAGATTAATTATTTATTTAAGAGAGAGAAAGGGAATAAGCATTCAAGTAGGGGCAGGGGCAGAGGGAGAGGGAAAGAATCTTCAAGCAGACTCCCCAGTGAGCACGGAGCCCAGCTCGGGGCTCAATCTCATGACCCATAAGATCATGACCTGAGGCTAAACCAAGAGTCGGACATCTAACCCACTGAGCACCTAGGTGCTCCTGTATTATTTAATTTTTATAAAACTATGAGATAGGTACTATTATTATTCTCATTTTACATATTTTCTAGAAATTAGGCATAAAAGGTAGATCACACATCAAAAAACAATTCTTCATTAATATAACCTAACAAATGGGTAGAAGATGCATGTGTGAAAGAGCAATTATATTTAAGTCTCAAACTAGGAATCCCAAGATCTAGACCTGCTTCAGTTCACTAAATAGAACCTCGCAGAGCCTCAATGTTCCCCTTGAACCTTAGGCCTCAGAATAATTGTAAGAATCAAATTAAATCAAAGAGCATTGGACTTAAGGTCAAGAGACCTGGATTCCGATCCCTGCTACTCTATACACATAAGACGCTATACAAATAAATCCTATGGTTTCTTTGAGTTTTATCCATTCTTTTGACAAGTATGGAGCACCTAAGTATGTGCCAAACATTCTGCTAAGAGTCTCCTTTGGATAGGAGACTATATAAAGAGGCACCTAATCTAGAGTTGAGAGTCAAGGAATACTTCCCAAAAGAAAACGACTTCTAAGCCAAGACTGAAAGGATGAAAAGTTCCAGGCAGAGGGGAACAAGGATCAAAGATCAAGGATCTGTGCACAGAGGGCAAGCATTAATAGTATATTCTAAAGAAGTAAAGAGGATTTAAAAAGCAAAGATGAGGGTTCTTTCTGTATAATTTCTTACAACTACATATGAATTTGCAATATCTCAATAAAAATTTTAATTTAAAAAAGTATATATAAGAGTATTCTGTAAATTGAGAATAAGCACCTTAGCTATTTAATATGATTACTAATAATATATTCCATAATGTATTGCCAAAGAGAGCAAAGTTTGAATGATCATTATAATGGAAATAGAACTACTAAGGACAGCTAGTGACCATATTTCAATAGTTGGCCAAAATCTGGAAAATCATGATTCAATACCTTTCACATCTGGTCGATACTGTAGTCCATCATCTTTTTTTCCCAACAAACTAGTGTCATCTGTGTCTATAAAAGAAAAGTTTTGAAATTAAGACACACAGGATGTTTAAGTCATACCATGAAACTCCCAAATACTCCAAATGCTGCAGTCCTTCCCAATGCTGTTCACTTATCTTGCTCACATTTCCCACCATTCTCTTGATCTATTGTGCCATTTCTACCTCAGTCCTCAAGGCATCCAAGATATATACACGTTCTGCAAAATGAACAACCTAATTTCATTTAGATTTTGGATTAAATGTCATCTCCTTAAAAAGTCTTCCCTGTGCAACCTAAACCCTGAAGGAAAGGATTAGCCCTTGCCCCAAGGGACAATGATCTCAAGATTTACCTCTCCTGCCACTGGTTCCCTGGAAACAGATCAGATTAAGATAAAAGTGGGATCTCAGCTATGTTATCAGACAAAACTTAGATAGAAATGACCCCAGACTGGTGAACTGTATTTGGACTGGTAACACGGTACATGAACCACAAATGCACATTGGAAGCACAAGCTTCAGCTTCTCACTACATAGTGAGAGAGGAAAGGGAAGGAATAGATGGGTATGAATGGAAGTATTATCAAGAGGCCAAGATAAAAGTTAAGGACCAACTAACTACTCCAAAGGATTCTAAATAGGCATGAATTTCAATTAACAAAATTCTCAAGCTTGACCAACTTGAAGTTTGAAATCACAGATAGAACCATTCAACCATGAACCAGTTCTTCATAAAAGGTATTATTTCTCTAAGCTACTGTTTCAACTTAGACTCTACACGCCACTCTATGAAAGAAAAACAAACTTTACACTTCTTTAAGATCAAGGCTAAGTGGAGTGTCTACCTACAAGGGGTCTCTATCAGCAAATGGTTTGCTCTCCCAGTTATATCTGACCTCCACCTGGAAATCATCTGATGAGCTTCTTGGGCATTCTCTGGTAGCTTAGACAAGAGATAAGGCAATCCATTGTGCAGTATTTCACAAATAATTTGTTACCATTATGAAGTACCAAACTCTGGCTTACAATATTTTTCCCTTAGCTTAGGCAAAAACATATCCCTTTAATAAGTCCAAAAGAGGAAGGAGCGTTGGGCCTTGTAAGCAGGAAAGACCCACAAGTCCATGACAATGTGCCTGGCTCTTGTATGCTGTAGGAAATAATACATTAACTTAGCCCATATGTGTATTACTAAGGAACTTGAGAAGTTCTGCCTTTAGTGACTGAATATTTCTAGTTGAAATGGAAAACAAAAACAAATTCTTAGCTGGGCTAATTTAGCTAAGCCAGGTATCCTGGCTCTAAACTATGACAAAAAGCAAGAAGAACACACAGAATTCTAAACTGAAAGTAATAATTTTTCCTTATATTCTACAATTCACATAGAAATCTCTAACAGTGCATAATATGTAGGGGCAAAAACTACAGAGAGAATGTGAAAACAAAGTAAACTTTCATGCTCTAGAAAAAAGTATAAAATATATGGCAATACTTATAGTTTTACTATAATTCAAATAAGTTGACTAATTATTAAACTGCTATAATTGTTACTATAAATTTGAGACAACCTTTAGAACTATAACTGTATCTACAAGTCTATATTTGGAAGGGCTTAGTAATAACTACATGATGAACAGAAAAGCATCGTTTCAGTCTTGAGAAGATGAAAATAAATAGAAAAAATCTAAATTAGCAACAGCAAGGGAATTCTAAAATATAAAGTAATAAAAGAAACAAAAATAGAACATCAAAGACTTCTCATTTTACAAATATGGAACACTACCAAAATAACAAGTAAGATTTCAGACATGAATATTAAAGACAGGTCTCTGGATGAGTAGAATGGATTTTACCTGTACAATGACCAAGATGCCTTATATCAATTTGTTCTTGCTTTATACAAGATGCTTCTCGAACAAAACAAGGATTGTTGTAGGAACTCCCATCAGAAGCACACACAGGATTAAAACTGTAGCCACTGCAATCTATATTACATACACACCTGTTGGAAAAGACAAAAATTACCTATATTTTACAACAAAATTATTTCACAATGTTCTATTTCTCACTTTCTTCTTTTCTGCTTTCTGTTAACCGAAGTCAATATATTGTTTTAAGTCACTGATTAAAACTTAAGTGAACACTCAGCTAACAATTCCTTTCAGGTAAGAATTTAGAGATAACTTCATCTGGATATTATTAATGGTTTCCCCAGAATTTTCAGATCTAGACACAATAATCAAGGGGTGTCAAATGTCAACATCATTAATTGAAAAGCAATATGGCATGGTGGAAAGGACAGGAACTAAGTCAAAAGTCATGACTCTAAATCCCAGCCCAAGTAATTACTAGATTTGTGTCCAGATTCTTTTCCAAAACTTTAGTTTACTTATCTGTAAAATAGAGATTATAATAATATATATTATATATAATATTATAATAATATAATAATATACTCACCAATAACTAGAAAGACTAAAAAACATATGATATAAAACATGTAAAATTAAAGCCCTCCAAAATGTTTCTAGAGGCATATCTCCCTATATCACGGAGAGTCCACCCAAAACTGAGACTGCACAAGAAGTCCCGGGCATAATCACTCCTCCCAAGAACAATAAAATCTAAATGAGAATTAAAAAATAAAAAAATAAAAAATAGGGATGCCTGGGTGACTCATCTGGTTAAATGTCTGCCTTTGGCTCAGATCGTGATCTCAGGATCCTGAGATGGAGTTCCACGTCGGTCTCCCTGCTCAGTGGGGAGCCTGCATCTCCCTCTGCCTCTGCCTGCTGCTCCCCCTGCTTATATTTTCTCACTCTCTCTCTGATAAATAAATGAATTAAATCTTTAAAATAAATAAATAAATAAAAATAAAATAAAAAAATAGAGACTCTCAGATTTCCAGCAGCAGACTCAGAAGCCACACTAAGCTTCCACTGAAAACAACAAAAATTACAGGAAAAGTATTTTAAAATATGCTCTCAAATGCATTCATAAGTTGACAAGAAATCAAGGAATATTCAGAATAAAAGTTAAATGAAGATAGGAACAGAGAAAGGTCAACCGAGTTGGCTAAAGCTGATTTTCACCTTGAAAGTGTTTACCAACTTAGGTAAATTCAATTATCAACTTTTGTAGCCTTGCAGGCCTCTGGGAACAGAACACAAACAATACTGACCTACCTAAGATGGGGAGTTTAAAGACCCTGGAAAAGCTGATACATCAAAAAGTTACGCCTCTCAGCATGAGGGTAAACTAGAAATGAGTTCCCATATTCCACAGGGACCATTTAAATTAGAAAAAAAAATGCTGCCCTGAGACATGGCACTGAAGAGAGGGAAGAAAAATGTCTCCCCTGAGAATTAAAAACCACAAGCCAGCCCTTACAAGTAATTACAACTTAAAATACTACTTGGGTGTTTTGAAAAACCTCAAGCCTAGGGTTTATTTTAAGAGCCAAAGACTAGAAGGGGCCCTAGGCAACTAAGAGTAGCAAATGCAATCTCCTTTGGAGAAACCAACTTTATTATCCTCGACCTCAAACATTTTCCAAGATACACTTGTGAGAAAAATAAGCAGATCACACACTTAGCCATAGTTCTACAACAAATAAGGAAGTAAAACACCATGAGTAGAACAAATTGATTTGAAAATGAACCAAGCAGGGGTATCTGGATGGCTTAGCCAGTGAATATGCACAGAATTAGAAAGAAAGAAAGAAAGAAAGAAAGAGAGAGAGAGAGAGAGAGAGAGAGAGAGAGAGAGAGAAAGAAAGAAAGAGAGAAAGAAAGAAAGAAAGAAAAATGAACCAAACAGAATCTTTAATAGATAAAGAATGTATTATTAGAAATAAAAACCTTGTGGTGCCTGCATGGCTCAGTTGGTTGAGCACCTGACTCTTGATTTAGGCTCAGGTCATGATCTCTGGGTCGTGAGATCGAGTCCTGCACTGGGCTCTGTACTGGGTGGGGAGCATGCTTGAAATTCTCTTCATCCCTCACCGTTTGCCCCTCCCCCTCCATGGCTTGTGCACTCTCTCTCTCAGAAAAAAATAAGAAGAAATAAGAAATGCAATAGGCAGATTTAACAGCAGATTAGATAAACAAAAGGTGAGTTAGGGAATTGGAAGACAGGTCAAAGGAAATTACTCAAACCACAGCAGAGAGTAGAGAGGAGGTACACAGGAAAAAAAAGATTAAGAGACATGGAAGACAGAGGTGACAGAATCTGGAAAAACTTGGACTAGACCTCAAGGAGGAGTAAAAGGTATGAGGCAAGGGTAATATTCTCAGCAACTCCTTGTCAAAATTTCTAAAACTTAAAAAAAAGATATGAATCTAAATATCCAAGAAGCCTAATACGTTCCAAACAGGATTACTAAAAAGAAATCCAGACAAAGAGATATCACCCTGGAATTTTACAGCAACAACAAAAAAGGGTATTTTAAAAGCAGACAGAAAGAAGAGAAAGATTGCTTTTAAAGAGGCAAGAATATGAGGGACAAGTGTCTTCAAAAGCAATACTGAAGCCAAACTGTTTATTTATAGCCAGACAGTGAAATAATGCTGCAATGTGCTGAGATAAAATAGAATTCTATATAAAGAGAAATGTCTGTCATGAATGAGGGTAAAATAAAAGTAATTTTGAAGAAGTAATAACTTAAGAGTTTGTCACCTGCTGGCTATTACTAAAGGTAATTATAAAGGCAGTTGAGCAATGATCTTACAAAGAAGATCTGAAATGCAAATGAAGAACAAAAGCATAAATACATAAGTAGCATGAATAAAGCTAGCCTTGCAAGGGTCCAACAATTTCACTGCTAGGTAAGGGCCCTTAAAATCTCATACATATGCACATCAGGAAATGTAAGAAAGAATGTTTAAAGCAGCATTGTTCATGAGAACAAAAGATTAGAAACACTCCAAATGTCCATCAACAGTAAAATGCCCTGTAAAAATCCAAAATTTAAACTCAATAAGCAATGAAATTGAATGAACCATGTGCATTAACACAAATGAATCCCAAAAACATAATTGCTAAGCAAAAGAAGGTACATATAGAGATGATTCCATTTTATACAAAACTCAAAATCAACTAAGAGATTTATCACATGTGGTAAAACTACTTCAAAAGCAAAGAAAATGCAGGATATCAGGTAGGTAGAAGAATGATGCATTCAGGGAGGAACATCGGATGGCAGGTCTGAAGTACTGATAATATTCTACTTCTGGTTTAGGAGATAGGATTCACAAAACTTTGTTTCATTTTTGTGCATTAAATGAAGTATGTAAGTTTTCATGCACTTCTAAATATATACTCTATTTCATGATTTAAAAATTAAGGCACCAGAAAAAAAATTAACAATTCATATTTGTTAAAGTCAGAATTGGCTTTTACATTTTGACAGGCGTGTGGGGAGGCAGATTGTGATAGAGACCACACTTGGTCTGCAAAGTGTGAAATATTTATGCTCTGGACCTTTACAGAAAATCCTTGCTGACCCCAGCTTGACGGGATATAAGTGGGCAAAAATGGAATGGCAGTAAAAGAGAAAAAGTGGCTAATGAAAAATTTTAGAGCTATTTCAGTAATAAGAAAAGGTCCAACAACAAAGGCAAGATACCATACCAATCCAGTAAGAAGAAAGAAGTGATTCAGCACAACCGTGACCAAGTATAGGAGAAAGTTAGCATTCCTTGGTGGGATGGTACCTCGGCATGTCAGACTAAGAACTGTGAGAACCCACCATGGCTACTGTTCTCAATAGTACACAAGGAAAGAAAATAAAATTACCATACCAAGGAAAGTCCAGCTCAGTGAAACCATGAGCAGAGGAAAACATTAGACTCCTGAGGCTACTGACACTGATTACAGCCACTACAGCTGTTTGCACACTGGCAACAATGCAGAGGGCAGGACACCCAAACAACAGGAGTGTCCACGAGGGTGGAAAGATCACTTCAGTAAATATGCCACATTCAAAACATATAACCACCATTTACTCTGCACCTACTGTGTGGGAATACTCACATATGTCATATTTAATCCATATTACAACAAATAATTATAAAAAGGGAAGATGAATGTGAACAAAGGTTAAAAAGCCCAAGATTACAAACATAAAGTGACTGAGATGGTTTTCTCTCTACTCATGAGGGCTATTGTGTAAAACAGAGATCTCTCCATGGAAAATGACAAATGAAAGGAGGTAAGTATTTTTCACATTTTTAAAAAAGATTTTATTTACATATTTATTTACTTATTTGCAAGAGAAAGAGAGCACGCACAAGTGGGGTAAAGGGGCAGAGGGACAGCGAGAAGCAGACTCCCCATTGAGCAGGGAGCCCAACACAGGACTCGATCCCAGGACTGTGAGATCATGACCTAACCCAAAGGCTTAACTGACTGAGCCACCCAGATGCCCGTCCACACTTTTATCATAAAAAATCTTTCCATTAAACTGGCCTTGCTTTTCGCTCAAATACACCAGGGACACTCCTGACTCTGGGTTTTCCTTCTCCCTAGAACACTTCCCTCAGACACCTACCGGCTTCAACCTCTCACTTCAAGTTTTCTCTCAAATCTTAAAAAACATGGCCAAAAATTAAATCACTAGCATCCATTCAAGAAATCAGAAAAAGAGCAATGAACTAAGTCCAGTGAAAACAAAAAATAAGGGAAAAAACATACGAATGAATACAGATTCATGGGGATATGGACATGTAGACAGATCTCAGCAGAAATAGAAAACAAAATTAGAACGGAAAGGATCAATAAAGCCAAATTTGGTCCTTTGAAAAGACTTTCATATCTACAAAGGACAATAAATGCAGAAAGAGAGAAAAAGATAGGAATGGAAAAGACTAGATTCAGCGGGGATATGGTTTAATACATGATGAAGTGTTATTATAAGCCACTTTAAGACAGCAAGTTTGAAAACTTAGATAAAATGAGGAACTTTTAAAAAATATTAACTATTGAATTTAATCAGAAAAGACATAGAAGCTGAATGGTATTTTAATCATTAAAGAAATTAAGTTGGTGTCCAAAAATGAAATCCTTCAAAGACAGTTTCAGAACCAGGTGTTTTTTAAAAAGAAAATTTATGAACACATTCATTCCAATCATTCAATAAATAGATCATTATATTCTTTCACAAAGTCATGCAGAGAATAGAAGGAACACTCCCAAACTCACTTCCTAAGGCCACATAAACCTTAAAAAAAACAAGAAAGAGGGGCGCCTGGGTGGCTCAGTTGGTTAAGCAACTGCCTTCGGCTCAGGTCATGATCCTGGAGACCTGGGATTGAGTCCCACATCAGGCTCCCTGCTCCGCGGGAAGCCTGCTTCTCCCTCTCTCACTCCCCCTGCTTGTGTTCCCTCTCTGGCTGTGTTTCTCTCTGTCAAATAAATAAAAAAATCTTTAAAAAAAAAAATACAAGAAAGGTAACTCACTAAATAAAAATGAATAAAAGAGGAAATATCCTTATGGCAGACGGAACACCAACCAGTACTTCACAGGCACAGAAATTGTAATTATAAAAAAGCAGCAGGACAGGATTTAAAAAAAAAAGAAAGAAAGAAAGAAAAAGGAGGTGCTGTGAGAACAAGGACAAGCTCTTAGAAATTAAAATGACAAGGGGCACCTGGGTGGCTCAGTACATTAAGCCCCTAACTCTTGATTTCAGCTCAGGTCATGGTCTCAAGGTCATGGTATCAAGTCCCACATCAGGCTCCTCACTCAGTGAGGCGTCCATTGGAGATTCTCTCCCTCCTTCCCTCTGCCCCTCCCCCACATTCACCTGCTTGTTCTCTCAAATAAATCTTTACAGCAGAAACAAAAAACTCAAAAAAGGACCAGTAAATAAAGTTGAAGAAATTACTCAGAAGGCACAGCAAAATTTTTAGAAAATAAAAAATGGGAGAAAAGGTAAGAAAATTAAAGGACTGGGCGCCTGGGTGGCTCAGCGGGTTAAAGCCTCTGCCTTCAGCTCAGGTCATGATCTCAGGATCCTGGGATGGAGGCCTGCGTCCGGCTCTCTGCTCAGGAGGGAGACTGCTTCCTCCCCTCTCTCTGCCTGCCTCTCTGCCTACTTGTGATCTCTCTCTCTCTCTGTAAAATAAATAAATAAAATATTTTAAAAAAAAAAGAAAAGAAAATTAAAAGACTAGTCCAGGATGCCCAGCAACGAACTGACAGAAATACAAATAGAAAAGAGAGGAAAAGTAGTCATCATCAAAGAACTAAGGAAGGCACACCTGGCTGGCTCAGTCAGCAGAGCATGGGACACTTGATCTCAGGATTGTGGATTCAAGTCCCACGTTGGCTGTGGAGATTACTAAGAAATAAAATTTAAACATTTTTTTTAACAGATTTTATTTATTTGACAGAGAGAGACACAGCCAGAGAGGGAACACAAGCAGGGGGAGTGAAAGAGGGAGAAGCAGGCTTCCCGCCGAGCAGGGAGCCCGATGTGGAACTTGATCCCGGGTCTCCAGGATCATGACCCGAGCCGAAGGCAGTTGCTTAACCAAATGAGCCACCCAGGCGCCCCTAAGAAATAAAATTTAAAAAAATAAAGAGTTAATTAAAGAAAATTTCTCAATCAGAAATAAGTAACTTTCTAAGAAAGGGTGTATCAGGGGCGCCTGGGTGGCTCAATTGATTAAAACGACTGCCTTCTGCTCGGGTCATGATCCTGGAGTTCCGGGATTGAGCCCCGCATCAGGCTTCCTGGAAGCCTGCTTCTCCCTCTCTCACTCGCCCTGCTTGTGTTTCCTCTCTAGCTGTGTTTCTCTCTGTCAAATAAATAAATAAAATCTTTAAAAAAAAAAAAAAAAAGGAAAAAAAGAAAAAGAAAGGGTTTAACATTGTGAAATTCCACTATATTGGGAACCAAAAGATTCTACATGCTTCAATACAGAGAAAATATCATATACAAAGGATCAGGAATCAGAATGGCTTCGTGCTTCTACAGCAATACTGGAAGTTAGAAGAAAACAGTGCAATGCTTTCACAATTCTGAGGGAAAATTATTTCCCACCTAGAATTATGTATTTGACAAGTTATAAATCAAGCATTAGGTGTAGGAAAAAAATATTTTCAGGCGCCCAGCTGGCTCAAGAGCGTGTGACTCTTGATCTCAGGGTTGTGAGTTTGAGCCCCATGTTGGGTGTAGAGAGTACGTAAAAATAAAATCTTTAAAGAAAAAAAACTTTTAAACATTAAATCTCAAAAGTTTTTGGCTTTTTTTTTAACATCTCATACCCTTTTTCAAGAAGCTAGTGAAATACAGACTAAAATGATAGAGTAAAACCAAGAGATTAAAAGCAAAAATACAAGAAGCAGACTATCCCACATAGAAGGGGAGGTAAATTAATTTCTAGGATACTTGTGATATAACAAAAAAATATATTTGGTCTTTGTCCCCTCTTCCTGGCATATAGCACCTAAAACCCTTGAACTGTCTGATAATGGGAAAATCTTTTGTAGCTAAGGAAGTGACTCACTGTAGGACGGAAGGGAGGGACCAGTTTGACACCAGAAAAACCAACCACGGAAAAGTCAGAACTTCCCCCTCCCACCCCACCAACCCGCCTGACCTCTGGGAAGGTAGGAAAGAGAGAGGGACTGGAGATGGAGTTTAATCACCAATGGCCAATAATTTAACCAATAATGACACCGCAATAAAAAACCTCGAACAAGAGCATTCCAGTTTGGTGAACACATCCACGTGCTAGGCAGGTGGTACACCTGATACCATGGAGACAGAGCAGAAACCCCTCAAGACCCTTCCAGACCTTGCCCTATGTGCCTCTTCATCAGGCTGTCCATTTGCATCCGTCATAATAAAAAGTAAGCATAGAGCTGTGTGTCATACTTGCAAATTATCAAGCCTGAGATTTGTAGAAGTCTCCAAATTAGTAGTATTGTGGGAGAAGATGCAGAGAACCTCACTTGCACGGGGTGTCTTGTGGTTCTGTGCCCTCATTCTCTGGCATCTGTGCTAACTCAAAGTGGGAGTGTCGGAAGTGGGTTGAATTGTGAACAGCTGGTTGGTACAGGAGAAGTACAGAACTGGTTATTGTTGGAAAAGATACAACCCTGCAGTTAGAGCTCAGGGTGACAGCTATATACAAGATGTACAGGGCAACCAGTCCACAATGAAATAGTTTCACTCCGTACAGTCCTATCTATCGATGGCTATAATTACTGATTACAAAGAGGCCTAGTGCCACTATGCCCTTTTAAGCCAGGGGCCAGAATGCCCAGGCAAGTCCGCTCCAGACTCTGATCCACCCTTGCCTCATCTTAACCATATGGTGGTAAAGTGTCCTCATTCTCTGCTCCATGTCCTACTGCCTGAACCTGAGCACACTCATTTAATTGACTCCTGAGAGTTAGAAGTCAGCTATGGTGAGGTAAAAAGGAGAAAACACAGAGCAGGCCCTTCTCTGACCGCATTCCTGCCAATCATTCAAACGTGGCAACACTAGAATCCTGCCAGATGTCTCCACTATGAGGCGCCCTAGGTTCCCCAGGACTCACTCTTGCTCTTGTCCACTGACATCCCCTGAAGGGAATCTTGTAAACTCTTTGGAAAACTAAAAGCCATACTCTGACTCAGAGATCACTCAATGTATCTTCGTCTGTAAGCCTTTGCGTAATCATGGCACTACTGCCCTTCCCTCCCACGGCTGGGTTAATGCTCCACACTGGTAATATGGCAATATTCTATTTTGTACCTTAGGTGTTAGGTACACAGATGTAGTATTTTTTAAACTGTGTACATACATAGGCCGTATTTTACAATAAAAGTTTTAAACAAAGCACAGAATAATATGCATAATGTAGTGCCACTAGTTTTTAAAAAGGAAAGAAAGAGAATACGTGTACGTATTTGCTTGTACACGCAAAAAATAATCACAGGGAGATTAAATAAACATCACAGTGACTGCTTCTAGTACAGACACCTGAATGGCTGGGGAACAGAGGACAGAGCAGACTTTTTACTGTAGAGCCTTTTAAAGCTTTTGAGTTTCTAACACTGAAAATTTCAAAGGCATGAATGCATATATACATAAGTAAATGAATTCAATGACTTCTATGATTTTTGCAAATCACAACTCTAAGTCTTTAAAATAGGGATAATACCTCATAATACTGGTGAAAGAACCAAATAAGCTTTTGTAAAAAGCTCTTTGAAATAAAAAACTATGTACATCTAAAGTATTATTATTATTGAAAAAATCTATCCCGTCCCTTTCTTTCTACACAGAAAGTATTATTCCTTCTTGATAATGTTAAGTTTATTTAGCAGTTTAAAAAAAACACTGGCTTAAACTAATTTATGTGGGGATGCCTAGGTGGCTTGGTCAGTTAAGTATCTGCCTTCGGCTCAGGTCATGATCTCAGGGTTCTGGGATCGAGCCTCACGTTCAGCTCCGTGCTCAGCTGAGAGTCTGTTTCTCTCTCTCTCCCTTTCCCTCTCCCCCTCCCTCTGCTCATGCTCACTCTCATATTCTCTCCCTCTAAAATAAATAAAATCTTAAAAAAAAAAACTAATTCATGTGCAATTATTTAGATTTAACAAACACCTATGAAGCCTGCAAAAAGTTCAGTACTATAAGTCTTTTTCATGTATATTAAATCCATACAATAACCCTGTGTGCAGCTCTAAGTGAATAATTAAGCCCTAGTGTGAACAGTCATGAGTTCAACAAAGACCTACAGAGGGCTAGTACAACCCAACCTTACAGACAAGCCCATCCAGTATAGAAATCAGCAAGACAAAGTCACTGTCCTTAGGGAGCCAACAATCTGCTAGTGATCCCAACAGCATAAGTGCCACACAGAGGTTATTTCTCAAGAACAAGGAGCAACACGGAATAAGATCACCTAACTCACAGGGATTGTGGAAAAGAGCAAGGGAGGCTTCTGGAAAGAAGCACTGACTTGTGACCTGAGTTACACCTCATCCAAGTCGAGAAAGAAGAGTAGGAATTAAACAAATAGATAAATAGAGATGGGACTTCAGGCAGAGGGAATAAGAGGCAAACTATCAAAGAGTTTTCTGTGATAAACTGCAAAAGGTTATGGGGATACGGTGTTCTGCATTTTAAAAACAGACCTCTCAAAGGAAACCTTTACTGGCAGCTGTGTAGCGCTGAGTAGTAGTAGGAAGGTACTGAACTGTCGTAGGAAAGTACTTCTGGATGAGGAGCAAGCCAGTGCTATGTATAAGCTAATATACAGTAGTGTTGTTTCCTGTTATAACAAAAGAACAGCATATAATTATTTCTCCATTATAATCTAAGAGGCCATCATAGGAATTTATTAAACCTAAATAGTTTTAGAAGTCTGTATTTTATATATCCAAAGAAAGGCAATGTTAAATGACAAAAATTATTGTCATTTCTGATTAGGAGGAAATAAAGAATAGATAATGATAGGAGAGGTATTTCTTTGGTTCTTTTTTTAAAAAGTCTACATGGTAGGGGCGCCTGGGTGGCTCAGTTGGTTAAGCGACTGCCTTCGGCTCAGGTCATGATCCTGGAGACCCAGGATCAAGTCCCACATCAGGCTCCCTGCTCAGTGGGAAGCCTGCTTCTCCCTCTCTCACTCCCCCTGCTTGTATTCTCTCTCTGGCTGTGTTTCTCTCTGTCAAATAAATAAAATCTTTTTTTTTAATTAATTAATTAATTAATTAAAAAAAAATAAGTCTACGTGGCATCCACAAAGAAGAACATAATGGAGGACACACATGTATAGCACCACTCTCTTGGCTTAAACAAGAAAAAATATTTCATCACACCTATTGAAAGAGACCCATCAGATTGTGACACTGATCAGCCATCTGTGTCAAACAGAAAATGGTCCCACAATGGACAAAGATGTCCAAGCAGAAAGATTCACTGTTTATCAATGTTGTCTGTTATACTGCATACCTAGCAACTCTGAAATCTCTCATCACTCAAGGTAAGGGCATCTCCAAAGAGATTCACATCAAAGAGGCAGGAGAGCAGGGACTATTTCCTCAAAGGGCATCACACACGAAGTTCAAAAGAAATAATTCGAGGACTTTTATAACTCACCTGTATTGACATTATGCCTGATGATTCTACCGAATCCTCAAACCATTCATGGGCACAGATTTAGGTCAGGACTATAAACATACTGATGTGAAGGAGTTCTAGGATTATTTGGCCCCACTGTCCAAATAGCTGATGGCCATCTTGCAGCAATAACTTCAGATTTGGCCAGATTAGAAATACTGTTTAGAAAAAGAGGAGTTGCTACAAACATAAAATTTACGAAATATAATGTGCTGTAAAGCAGATGCTATTTCCAAGTTTTAAGACTAAGCAGATCTGGGCTGAAGCCTTTATTTGTTGCTGCAAGACTCTAGGGCTCTTCCTGCCCCCATCCTAGGATAGGATACAGAAACAGGGGCCAGAAACTCAAAGCCGTTTGGAATGCTACACACCACACACAGAGAGCAGCTGTTCTGGAGACTTCCACAATACTGTGACAGACTTTATGGGGATAAGAAATAAACTGTTAAACACTCCCTTCTTCCCCGCAAAAAAGACTAAGCAGAAAGTTCATCCACTGTACTTCACAATGGTCACAAGGGAAACCGGAAACCTCACCTAGGTGGGAGTCAAATTTCTTGGAACCTTGTGACCTAGCTCCAGGTATAGATTCAAAAGGGAAGCATCAATGAAGATAGCTATCACTAATCCATGTGAACACCAGAGTGTCACTGAAGAGGCACAATGTGCTTCAGGAAGGAAGGGGGAAAAAGCCTTTCAGAAGCTAAAACTAATTTAAATTATAATAAATTAGCCATTGAGCAGACAAGAGATAAAATACATGCAATAAAGTTCATACACTTCACTCTGAAGAACCTGTTTACTCTTTTACATTTAGAATTAATTCCTACGTTAGATACAGTTCCTACAGGTGTATTACCTCCTATTTTGGGAAAGAAGAGAAGCAAATTTAAAAGCTGGGGTCATCTACACTCGGGTTCATTGTCAAGGCATCTTTATGACACCCAGAAGCAGCAGCTAAAAGCCTGAGATGGGAGAAGAAATTATTTTTAAAGAACCCAAAACACAAAGCAGAATGCAGCCATAAGCTTAAGGACGAAATAACCACCACTGAGAACATCAGGGTATCACACATGTGTGTGCACGACACAATGGATAAATCCCTTGTCATTGGACCTGTGTTCTGGGTAACTGCAAGCCATTCAACCTCTTCTGAGACCAGTTTCGCTTCTAAAATCAGGATCATACTTCTTGCCACCAGACAGAACTGCCATAAAGAGCTAAAAATGTAATGCACTACACAACATGAAACACTAAGACAATATACTTAAATAAATTTCCATTTAAATGGCTAAATAGAAAATAAGCACTTCTCTTAATTGTAAAGAATTAAGTTACATGATATCACTGATCCCCTCCCACAAATGCCAGGGTTTTTCTTATAAACTAGTAGCAAAAAAAAAAAAAAGATGGCTTTAAAGCAAGAGATTTTAGCTGTCCTTGGGAAACCAGGTATAAGCATTTCTAAAATAAAAGACATTTCAAAATGAGAAAAAATAAATATATATATTTTTAAAGATTTTATTTATTTGACAGAGAGAAACACAGCCAGAGAGGGAACACAAGCAGAGGGAGTGAGAGAGGGAGAAGCAGGCTTCCCACCGAGCAGGGAGCCCGATGTGGGACTCGATCCCAGGTCTCCGGGATCATGACCTGAGCCGAAGGCAGTCGCTTAACCAACTGAGCCACCCAGGCGCCCTGAAAAAATAAATACTTTTAAATGAATATCCATACCTAAAAATATAACATGAAATATAATATCAATTAATTATAGTATCGAGGAATATTTTTCAAACTATAGGTCATAATCACTAGTGGATAAAGAAGTCAATTCTGGCATTTTTTTAAGGAAATCGGATAGAAAATATTAGAATATCTCACATTAATAAAGGTAAGTATTATTTCATACAATTTTGTTTTACTTAATATGTATTATGATCATTTGTGTATATACACAAGTGCTGGGTCACAGTGTAAATCTATTTCTTACATGGAGTTGTGGTTAAATATGTCTAATAGTCACTGATACGAAACATACACGGGCATGTGGTCTTCTAGATGGCAGCAGAGGTGTAAAAACAAGGAATTTAAAAGCAGCTAGTACTCAAAGTGACTAGAAGAAACTAAGGAAAGTAAAGAAATCTCAGCTGGGACCAGATTAAAGAGGGCAGTGTTTTTTAAAAAGTCCTCAAGCAGCAGTCCTTGAAGTAGGAAAAGGGTAACGGGCATTATTTCCATATAGAGAAAAACAAAAACAAAAACACTGTACTGCAATTTAGGATACTCTGCCCCATAAAATCCTCTGACTTTAATCCTTAAATTTCTCATCTGTAAAGTGAAAGGAGGAGGCTAGAAGATAAATTTTAAGATCCTATTCAACCTTAACATTTTCTGATTCTGGTAGAGTTTATAATAATTAAGCCATAACATGAGTACTTATTTTATAACTAAGACTTTTATATTCAATAACTATAGTTTTAACTTTTAATTAAAAAATCATATAACATCTTCCTAATAAATAATGGGTGTTTTTATATAAAAATCAAGGCTTGGTGGCTCCTGCCACATATGAGCATCTCTCGGTTTTCTGTACTGAAAAGGTCTCATTGGCTGAATCAGAATTACCCTTAGGCAAACATGCAGCTATTCACCTGGAACTAATCATGAAAAGCCCACAGAAGGTGTCCTGAAGGAGTTAAATGATCTCCATATAATTTCCTTGGTACCATGGCCCATTTAAAAGTTTTTTAAAAAATTACAATAATCATTGAGGTATGTCCAATTGTTAAACTCAACTACAATCAACAGTAAGTGTTTTATACACTAAAAGATGAATGTTCCTAAATTTTCCTTCTGTCTTCTTCCATAATAGGATCAGCCATTTTAGCTTAATCACTTACCTAAATTTAGGTAAAGGTACCAATTGCTTCCTTAATGCTTTCCCATTATTGTACCAATTTCCTGGCCTGGACTTGGCTGCCTGTCCCAGGCTACGCGCTCCCTGGCTGGCTTCTCAGCCTGCAGGCTCCTTTCTACTGGTAAGCTCTTCCCGGATCTGTGCCCACTCCCTTATGCTTAAAGCCTGGATCTGCAAAAACAGTGGTTGCAAGCCCTCAAATTGACATACAAAATGAATTTCGTACCTACAAGGGAGTTACTCTGACTGGGCACAGGGTACATATTATATTATGAGGTGGTGTTCCTAGAAAGATGTATATTCTACCATAGAGATGTCATATGTGGGGCTGCCTCTGAGAGTAGATGGAATTTGTTCTACTTCCAAGTAAAAGATCTCTATCTCTTTCAATTAAGGGATGAAAAATGAGAGCAGAGAAACATCTAAAACAGGACTGGAGAGAGGTACCATCAAAGGAATAGAAAAAGATCAACAAACCGAGTCAATCAATCACTGACAACTATTTTGACTCTGAACATCTTTATAGAACAGTCCTGAAGGAAGACACTAAAAAGAACTAAATCTCTATAAATACACACACACACACACACACACACACACACACACCCCAGTACGTCATCATGCCATATCATTAGCACACAACAAGAAAAAGACCACATAGCATCTCTTATCTGTTCTCTCTGCAAGTCCACATCACTCATCATTTCTTTCCTGTTCGGCAGGCCCGTACCTACTTTGGAAAACATGTACTTCCCGTCAAATCACTCTGACTGAAATGGATGGACACATGTCAATCCAAGTGACCAACATGTAGAAACAGTAAACTGAAGTTTTGCTAAACTCACTTTTTACTGAACTTGTGCCAATTCTCACCAGCTTTAAAATATATACCAATTATCAGACATTAATTTTACCATATACCACCAAAACAGCCAATTTTGAATTTTTTAAAACTCCATATGGGCATTAATGCTAATTAAACCATGTTACTACTGTTCAGTAAAAGACCTGAATATGGATTTAAGGGCTGAATAACACCTGGGACTAGAAAACACACAATGAAAATATGTGTGAGTAAGGAAGAAAGTGCAAATCTCTATAAAGTGTTTTAAACTATGCACTAAGGGGAAATTAGGGAAGTGAAGATCCATTTGTCCTAAAATGTTCCAAAGTCAGCATTAAAGCTTTCAGAATCAACTATGCAAAAAGCAAACACCACAGGGAAATGAGAGGTTGAGAATGGGAATAAATATACAGGAAGAAACAAACATGACTGTGTTAATGATGTCAATATTGTTCCTATTCCACCCCATACCTTGTGAAAATTGGACATTGTCCAGCTACAAAACCCACCTTCCTGAAGGCTCAAAATGAGTGAGAAAATAAAACAACACGTCAGTCTGTGCAAATGGAATTTCTAAAAATATTTTACTCATTACATAATTTACTATAACTCAAATTTTGAAGCAGTTTTGGATTTTTCTTATATAGAATATATGAAAAGTTTTTGCATAAATATGCAAGTTAAGAAAAAAAGAAACTTATTGATACTAGCAGAAAGTATAATGGTAGGAGAATTCAGAATAAAAGTATTTTTGAGGAATAAAATTAGCACTTAGGATAAAATATATGAAAATGTCAATAAAAATAAAGGCAGAGGTAAATCTTTAAAAATTATACATGGATTCTCATTCTAAAATACAACACTTTAATTTAAATAGCTATATTATATCAACATAAGAAAAAAATTAACAGACCAGCATTAAACAAAAAAATACAGAAGACACATACAAAATACCTAGAACCGGATTAAAAGATCCCTCTCTACAATGTAATAGTGCTGATGATTAACTTCCAAGAAAGTGCATCCCTTTCCCTCAATCAACTCACCCAACATTTTCTGCATCTTCATCACACTCAGCTTTATATTTGCAAGGTCCACACTTGGAGTGTTTTCTGTGAACTTCTGCCCCTGACCCTTCCTCTTCTGTTTAAAAAGAAAAATTAAATTTTCAAGCAAAAGTTGGGTTCCTTTCCCGATAGGCTTCATGTTTTCAACAGCCATTATCCTATTTCTAGGGAAAATGTACCTGAGCTCTTGAAAACAATCACTTCCAAAATCTATCAACGCTTGCACCCAAAAATGTTGCCATACAGAGTACAACATTATCTATGAGGAAAACAAGTATTGGTGCTAGCAAAACAATCCCTTAACCTATGTACAAAAGTGAAATATAGGTTTTGATAATTACCTTTATAAGAATTGTCACATAACATTATATAAGAAAGAGAAAATAAAACATGGGTAATAAATTTGGTCCAGTGACTACCCTACTGAAGTAGCATGTGTGATGCTAGTCAGCAAATAAATGGTTAAATAAAATAGAGTATAACCACTTCTTCACATCAGTTTTATACCTGCCTTTCTTATTACATAACAACTGATTCCAGAACAAATATATATATATATTTATTTATTTGTTTGTTTGTTTGTTTGTTTGTTTATCTCCAAATCTGTGAAAGGGGTCTCCTTACAAAAGACCTCTTTTTCTACTTTGCCACTTAGCACAGTCAAAAATACCCAGAATACAAAAGTGTGTGGGTCTCCTATGATCCAGCACAAAAAAACAGTGCATACCTCTAAGTCTCCAACTCCTATTCCACATTTAAGGGCTTCTACATTTGTGGGGCTCAACTAGAATGAATCCTACCCTGATCATCTCAAACTGGGCAGAGGGCTCTGTTCTGAGGGCTATTTAGGGATTCAGTTTTCTCAAGGGATCTCCCATTCTGGTTTGGAAAAGAACACTTAATTCAGGGGGTGTCAATCAGTAAAGAAGATACCAAAAGGAAAAATCTGTAAACCTAATATGCCTCAGTTTGGTAATACTTCCAAACTTTCTATTTTTAGTGTCTGCCTACACTTTAAGTAGAAATCTTTCCCCAAATTGTCATGAACACTCCCCGATTTCAGGGATCACAATCCTATGTATTGCTGAGGCTTTGGTCGGACGCCATGAGCTCCCTTAAGTTTTTGTACTAAGCTGAGCAAACCACTTAGCCTTTCTAATCTCAAACTCCCGAAAAAGATATTGTTCACCTATATCCTCAGAGCAAGACATCCACTATTTCACTACGTACACAAACCTTGAGATCAACTTCCACTTCTTGAGTATAAGAACAAGGACAAACTCCTTACTGAATATTTGACCACAGGGATTAGACTACATAATCTCTCTTAAAATCCTTTCCAGCTCTAAGATCTAGAACTGATGGTCTGATGATCCTTCACAAGCGATCAGGAAGCTTCTGCTTGAATATGTCCATTTAAATCACATTCTATTGTGGGATAGCTTTAATCATTTTCCCCGCCCAAAACTGTCCTCCCTGAACTTCTTCTCCTGGACAGTTCTTCTCTTCTCTAAAGTGACCTTTGAAGTGCCTTCCAACTCTGACATTTTAGGATTCTATGAAATGTGGAAGTCTGCCGTAAGGTTTCAGATAGTATTGAAAGGATCACGACTGTAATTTTCATTTGCTTAAGTGTAAATTTTCCTAGAGTAAGTTTTCTTTGAGTGGATTGCCACAGTACCTCCAGCATTACTTTCCATACCGTGGACACTAAGTATTACAGCTCCATTAGACTTGAAATAGATTAGTCTTTCTTAATTCTGACAATTTAAAGTAAACTCTTGTTAAATGCTATTACCAGATATTACTTTTTTAAACAGAAGTAATTTATATATCTGCAAAATAAAATTTAAAATATACATTCCACTACAATTGTTCCACAAGCCTTCTCTTTGCCGTGCACAACTCGCTCCAGAGTTTTATAACCCTGCAGCTTGAAAATTCCTTACGAGCAAAACTTTGTAGGCAAAGGATGAGAGATTTAACAATACTCTGGACCAACCCAAAACCACTTGTGGGGATGATCCCAAGGAGAAGGCACTTTGGTACAATTTCAATTTAACAGGAGTTACAACATTTCCGCTTTCTGTGTCAACAAAACTTTAGTGAAAAATAACTGCACGACATAAAGTGACTAGGGTTGCAAGTGATGGCTAAGAGTTTCTTTCTGGAGTAATGAAAATGTTCTAAAATTGATTGTGGGGACAAATACACAACTCTATGACTGTACTAAAGCCACTATATTGTACACTTTACACGAGTAAACAGTATAAAATGTGAATTTTACCTCAAAAAGTTGTTAGAAACAGAAAATGACAGAAAACATGTGTCCTTTAAGGAGTACTTGAAACTTACCTCCTTCTCCAGATCCAGAGCCATTATCTGAGAAGAAAAACAAACAGTGAATAGAAATATTTTTTGCTGGAAATTTCATCTTATCCAATGGTAAAATTTCCTATCAAAAATCAAACTGTGAATGGGCACCGGGGTGGTTCAGTCAGTTAAGCATCTGACTCTTGGTTTCAGCTCAGGTCATGATCTCAGAGTTGTGAGATAAGGCCCTACACGGGGCACCATGTTCATTAGGGAGTCTGCTTGAGATTCTCTCTCCCACTCTGCCTCTCCCCCCCACCCCGACTCACACACATGTTTGGGCACTCGTTTGCATGTCTGCGGGTGCTCTCTCTCTCTCTAAAATAAATAATCTTTTTAAAAAATCAAACTGTGATAGGAATTCTCAGATTTTCTCTTATTTTTTTAATAAGGAACTAAATTATTCTTTTTTTTTTTAAGATTTTATTTATTTATTTCACAGAGAGAAACAGAGCCAGAGAGGGAACACAAGCAGAGGGAGTGAGAGAGGGACAAGCAGGCTTCCCGCCGAGCAGGCAGCCCGATGTGGGGCTCGATCCCAGGTCTCCGGGATCATGACCTGAGCCGAAGGCAGTCGCTCAACCAACTGAGCCACCCAGGTGCCCCTAAACTATTCTTATATACATTCCATATATACATTGGTCTTTCTCCAAACAGAAATTCCTCGGACACACAATCATCTATACCTCATACATCTTTTGTAGCCCATCCAGGAAATACGCAGGTGCCTCACACAGAGTAAAGGCCAACAAACACTGTAAAATAAATGGCTAGATAAAAGTAATTTTAATTAATTCACTTAAAAGGTAAAAAAAAAAATTTAATTTGTTAAAGCTTGAGAGAAATAATGAATAAGCTGCTTTTATTAGAAAGGGAGGAAAAGAGCTTTGGGTCTTGCTCCAAAAATCTTAATGAAATCTGTAGATAAAGGCCAAAAGCCAAAAGGTAAGAAAAAGCCTCAAGGCTTAAAAGGAAAGAACTTCATAGCTGAGGTTTTCAAAAACTGATAAAATTAGCTTCCTCTAGGAAACCTAACCAGAAGGACTCTTGCCAAGGTGTAGGTGAGACACTCATCACTAATGACATTAAAGAGACTCCCTCAATACTACCAGCAAGAAGGTGGCCTAAAATGTAATTAATATGAAATATTTATTTTATAAATCCTAAAAAGGCCAACATATGGTGCAGAGCATGTTACAAAGAGGGTAATGCTATAGTATCATCAGCATAGTATAGTAAAAAAGTAGAGATGGCAAGTGAAGAACTTGACACACTTTATCCAGAACTTTCGGAGGGCGGGGGAGACACATCCTCAGGAATTCACTTCAGTTCTTCAAATATTTCCCCAGAATGGGAGACAACATCCTTCACAGTGTCACTCCTTCCCCTTTAATCTCCTTCAGATAATAATCGAATTCCCAAACATGGTAGATACAGAAGGAACTAGAAAATTACTGTTTTTTGTAATATCTACTACAAAATATTCATGGGGTTTTATAAAGTCTTAAATTATGTTCAAATTTGATTAATCAATCATAAATAATTACATCTGAGTAAGTAAGGAGGAAAAGAAAGTGGAAGAGCAGAAAAAAGATAAGAAAGAAGGGAACTCAATTTAGAATTGTTTTATGACCAAACTTTTCTTAGGAAAACACTCCCTTTTTCCTTCTATTCTACATGCATTTACAGGGGACATATTATGTGCTAGGCAACGCAATAAATGCTAGGAATAAACTGATAAATGAGAAAGCCCCAGTGCATGAGATTCCCAACCTGTTTTCAACCCATGCCCAATTTTAATAAATATAATACCCCATACTTTCCCATAGTGTCCTTCAAAATTCTTTAAAAAATAAATATTGTGACTCCCGTGATAATGAGATTGAGTTCTTCTTGTAGATTATATTTTCATTGCACACATGCCTTCCCCTGTCCACCCAACTCCACCCCAACCCTGGGACCATGCTACACCTCCCCAGGCAGGGCGTACTGCTTTCCGCTGAGAAGCAACTATTCTGGCAGGAGACACATGTGTCAGAGAAATGAAATACTAAGATACATACAGAAGGATATGCACAAAGTGGGAACAAACTATGCCAAGAGATGCCACAGAAGAAAAATTGCAGTGGACAAAGGGCTAAAGTTCAACCTTAAAGCATAAGAAAGGAGATTTCAAGTAAACAAAAGAGAATGTTATTTCTAGCACAGGGACAAGGACTAATAAAAAGACCAAATGAGACGAACAACACTGGCCCACCAAGCAACTAACTAACAACATCAATACACCACATCACAGCTTAGCTGATTCAATCCTCATTTAATAATCCCAAGAGATGATATCCATTTAACAATTTAAGTAACTGGGGCTCAGAGGAGCTAAGTGACTTGTCCAAGGTCATACAGTAAGAGCTGGAGTTGACATCTAGTCCTTTAACCTGTGCAGTGCTTTTTCCAATCTACCATCCTGCTTCTAATTTGGGATTATAAAGAGTTCTATATTCTTTTTTAGTTTCTAAACTAAGTCTGTGAAACACAAGGTACTTAGAGAAATACACAAGAATCACAACAAATGATAGTCTAATGGCCTAAGAACACAATCATTTCACCAAGTACCTACTTACTTGGTGTAGGGGAAAGAACGTGTCTTTGTCCAAAGGCAGGTCTGGTCTTTGCCTCAGCTTCTGGAAGGTAATCTATGTAATACCTGATAGAACTGTCATGTCAGGGAGTGTGCTGACCACATCAGATCTTAAGGTGGGGCTGGCCACACTCAACAGTCCTAGGGTGAAGGCTGGCCACACAAGGACCAACCAGGGGTTTTCAGTCATGTGGTATTAGTGGACTGGGAGTGTGGGATCAACCACAAAGACAATGGATCATTCATGCTTATGTAATGGAGCCCCCGCAAAAACTCTGAACACAGGCACTGTAACATATAGGAAAAGAAAAGAAATACACTGTATCATATAAGAAGTGTCCACACCTTTACTGCTAACCTTCACACAGTAATTCTAATTACAATACATCACCTGCATCCCTGTCCCCAAATAAAATCCAAGTAAGAAACTTACATCAGTGCCTTCCAAAAATAATCACTACTGATTCAGGAAGGAAAAGAGAAGGAGGTAAATACAGAAAACTGGAGGAAGATGGGTGACAAAGACTGGCAGACAGAAGAGAAAAGATATAAAAAGACAAGCTTGGAAAGAGACACATCTTGGGATGCCACTAATGGCTTTCGATGGACAGTCTCCACCCCTCCCCCGCACCAAAAAACTAAAGATCGACAAAACAGATCCCATATCATTTCCCATGCCAAATCCTGTTCTATTTAATATTTAAACATTAAGGCAAAATATAGGCAAAGTCCCCATGAAAACGGCAGTAAGCATTAACAATGTACAAGAAGTAACACAGTATCCAACCATCTGGGATTAAAAAGAAACAACATGCAATGCAGACAACAGAGAGTTCCCTCACACAACTGATCCATACAGCGGTTCTGGGAATACAGCTCTGACTAGAAATCTCCCTTTAGAAACCACGATGGAATTATTTCTAACGTTTATTCAGAAAAATACCACACATACCAGAGTAGCAGGGTCCTCTTGCTACTACTGTTATCTCTTTCTGGTGCTTACAAGCAGCCCTTCTGAGAAAGCATTCATTTTGATAAGTGTCCCCATTTGATCCACAGACAGGAATGTAATTTGTATGACACTGCAAAAGAAACAAAAATAAATTCTCAAAACTAGGCACGAATATTAAGTTTACTTCATATTAATGAAGGTAATACTATACTATTGTGACATACTTCTACTCCAGAATAGTTTGGTTTTTATTTGGTTTTTTAAAAAAAGTTATACCACTTTCTCACGCCTTTTTTCACATTTATAATGAAAAGAACTATCAACTATCCAAACAAATGAGAATGAAAACCCTATGCTATCTACTTCATTTGCTTGCTACAAAGATTAAGTGCAGTACAAGGCAAATTCTTGGCAATGTTTGTAATAAGCTAAGAAGCACTAATTACATGATATCATTTTATTATCATCAAAATTCATTTATTCAATACCTATAGAATGCAGTCCCAAGGTAAATGCTATAGAAAACACAAAGAAATACATGATTTCTGAGTCCACTTGCATCCATGTGACTATGGACTAGTATCATTGCCATTTTCCCCACCTATAAATGCTAATTATAATAGCCATCTACCTAATACAGTTTCTGTGAGGATTAAATAAGAGAAATCCATCTTTAGCATTTATATCTGGTCATAGTAAATTCTCAATAAATATTAGCTGTTTTTGCTATGCTCTCATCATTTCTGAGTCTTGGGTAGTTGCCCAGAGTTATACCAATAAGTAGGAAAACTGTCATTTCTCACAGGTGATGTACTCTAACCATTACACACTCAGTTACTCAGCAGCATCACTGTGTCACTCAGTGGTAGCGAACAGGAGGCTTAAAGTAGTGTAGGCTATGTTCTTGAAATGCAACCTAACAAGTGCATACGTAGGAGTAAGCCTGAGATGGAAGCAGCAGACCTATTGTTCCTCCATCAGTCTGTGTCCAGCGGTCTCTCTTAGGAGCCTCTCATTATGTAATGGGCAGATGAAGGGACTGTGGCAATTTTAACAACATGTGACTTCTGACGTGGACACTTATCTAAGATCTTGACTCTACCTGAGGTCTGCTGCCTCCATACTGCCATCCCTGCTGGGAGAAAGAAGTCTCCCTACACCTTCTATTTACCTGGAAGAATGTGATCCAAAGTAGTTTAGAAAGGTGCAAAGTGTACAACTCTGGAGCCACATCCATGCAAGCATTTACTGTGTACCTACCTTGTGTCAGGAACTGTGCTGAATACAGTAAATAAGAGAGTAATTAACAAGGTTGTGATGATTGATGTAATGTGCCAACCTGCCTGGGCCCCAGGGTGCCCAGATTCAACATTATTTTTGGATGCTCTATGACGGTTTTCTGGATAAATTTCCATTTGAATCAATGGACTGAGTTAGTGCTTTCCCCAATGTTGGGGGGACCATCCAATCTAATGACGGCCTAAGTAGAACAAAAAAAGTGGAGGAAAGGAGAATGGCTCCCCTTGCCTAATTTAGGGCATGGGTATTCTGGGTCTGAGGCCTTCAGACCTGAACTGAAACTATACTACCAGTTTTCCTGGACCTCCAGCTTGCATAGAGTGGATCATGGGACTTTTCAGCCTCCATAATCAAGCAAACCAATCCTTTATAATTTTAACACTCCCCCTCCCATATTCCCCCATATATAATATATACATACATATTTCCTATTGGTTCTATTTCTCTGGAGAGCCCTAATCCAAAGATCCTGTAGGAGGGCACGACATCTGGCTAGAACAGACACTGATAAATTCAGGAAAAAAGACATAATCCAGAGAACTCCAGAGAGAAGAACAAATTTGAAGAAAGAAAATAGGGAAAGAGTCATAGGTCCTCCTCTTTGTACGTAACCCAAATTTTTTGTTTTGTTTTTGTTGGGGTTTTTTTTAAGGATTCCTTTATTTGAGAGAAAGAGAGGGAGAGCACAAGCAGAAGGGGCAGAGGGAGAGGGAGAGAGTCTTAAGCAGACTCCACACTGAGCACAGAGCAAAACACGGACTCCCGGCGGGCCCCGGCCCCCGGCCCCGGCCCCGGCCCCAGCGCGCGCGCAGCCGCCGAGGCCTCTGCCCCCGGCGGGCCCCGGCCCCGGCCCCGGCGCGCGCGCAGCGGCCCAGGCCTGCCTCTGCCTGAGCCGCCACAGCTGCCAGGAAAGCAGCGGGAGTGCATTCTATCCTTCTCTCCCGTTTCTCTCCACACCCTGGGCCGCGTGTAGAGCCCCCCAGGGAAAAACGTTTTTTACAGACTTTCGTGGGACCAGAGAGGCCCCAGGTCCCTGGGGGCAGACAAAGTCGCGCGATCCAAAAGGAGTTGTGGCTTAGAGGTGCGGGAGTGAAACAACAAGCGGGGACAGGGGCAGAAATCAATACAACGTCTGCACCAGCCCAGCTGTGACAGACTGCCAACTGGGAGGCTGGAAAGAGCCCCTCCCTGTGTAGCGGCTCCCTCTGGGAGGCAGGTCTGGGCACAGACATCCTGCTCCGACTTGACTTCCTCAACTGCTGAAAAAAGACGCAAAAGAACAACGCTCCGCTACCAGAGAATTGCAGCCTGATAGTCTGGTTGCCGTGGAGACAGGCCTCTAGC